>JTDE01001822.1:69205-114011 GCA_014338405.1 Paragonimus skrjabini miyazakii | reverse complement strand
ATCCTTCATCTTCACAAAAATTCTACATAATTTTCCGGAACCGTCTACATAAAATAATGGGGAAATTCTTCGACTGTTCAGTTTCTCCATCCTGTAAAAAACTTTTTTCTGGCGCGATCTTGAACATAAGGCCAACGTTAACCATGTGAAGCGAGAATTGATGTAACTACTCAGCATTTTTATCAAACATTAAAAATTTTGAGAACTATCGTTTAAGAAGCAAATGAGCTAAATGCTTCTTCATAAACTAACATTCTCCTCTATTATTGTGTCCGTTTTGTCACTTTATTTCCATAATTGGTGTATTGTACAATTAACAATTTTGAGTACGGTATGCGTTTCACGTTACCATGTGTATACTGATCACGCTTTTCTGAGCGTGTTTCTCACAAATGCGTTGAGAAATATACCGTTATTATTATTATTAAATACGCAGACGCTGGTCTGCGATGTTACCCTTGGTTTGAGAGCAAATACATTCTCAGCTGTAGGTCAAGGTCTTCTGTGTTATTCTGGGGTTTCCGGGTATTGTCAAGCTCTGTACTAAGTTCCGCGTTTTGTGAAGTGGTGCGCTGGACATTTCTGGTTGTCATCGACTGGCGGGTTACAACACCCAGGTTTCACATAAGGCCCTTAGAAGGTATCACGTGAAAAATCAAAAAGTATGTATCTGGAGGAAACGACGCGGAATTGATGATAAAATCGAGTTTGGTCCAGTTTCACTTCTAGGAGTATGAACTAGTACGAAATCAGTAGTTTCAAATTTTCGAGCATATTTGGCAGCTGGGATTGGCATCAGGGTAGTTGGGATGCAAAAGCTTCAGTCATTGTGAAACAAATTGAGGGTTGTACATCAGTTATGCGACAAAACATGCGTTAAACGAAGACGAGAAGAACGGAGGTCCGCGATATACGCTTCATTCGTTTTATGGATACGAGATAGAAGCTGAAGCGAGAGATACTGGAGCTGTATGATTTAAACGGTGAACAGTTGTGGAGGTACACACACTGTGCAGAACAACCTCAAACAACAGAGCACTCCGATTGCCCAACTGTTGGCCTTGGGCATCAGCGTATTATTTAAAACGATGGAGACGAGTGCAAGTCGATTCATAAGCCTAGTGCAGAAGCAAGACGTAGCTTAGAACATATCCACCGCATATAGCGGAAAGCAGAATCAGATATCAGTCTTATCCACGGCGCCCCAAAGCTAAGCAACCCCTCCTCACTAAATGAACTAGCCTCTTGTGTTGTTAGCCCCGGGTATGGTACCTGAAGAAAACCCTATTTCTTGCTGCTTCGCTAGCTAGATTTTCGAACCAAACGCTCTTAACAGGGGCCATTAGCAAAACCCCACCTCCTGTTGCCTCTCGCGTCGAACTATTGAATTAGAGATTCGGGGTGCAGTCCCCCAAGTCGGCCCGCTAGCGCGGCGTAAATAAACTGTAAATAACAAAATGTTTCGTCTCGCTGACGAACCAACCCACTTATTTCCATTTACTTCCTATTGTGCTCTCAACCTTTGTCTCTTCAGGCGCTTTCAACGTTCACACATCCCGACAAATAGATGGGATAGCCTCTCAGGTGAGCACTCTTATGAGTCAGGAAGTAGATGTATACTATCTCCGAAATTCACTTCTACGATCCTAGTGTTACCATGTGACTTCAATGCTGGATAGTGGTGTGGGTCAACGGTTTTTTTGGAACCCTATAGCGACGATGGAGATGATCAAATTGAAGTGGGGGTCGCATATGCTTGCTGGCAATACGAACGGGCGACTTTTTCGTTTTACTCTAGAGAATTATCTGGATGTTCTGTTGGCGTTATAACGCACCGTACACGACTCGTGCAGTTAACAGCACCAGCGTTGAACTCTAAAGAATCACCCTGAGTCAAACTGTTATTATGAACGCCGTCTGTATGGGACTAGCCCTATACAAAAGCATGAACACGAATACTACTCGGAACGCAGTCGATGAATAGCCTTTAGGCAATCCCGATCTAGGCAGAGCAAGAGTACCGAGGAGATGAGACGCACGCACTAAAAAGGTGTTGTCAAGTCAGATCAACCGAAACAAGTGGTGTTCATTCGTACAAGGACGACTGCTGTAGATTGTATACAAAAAATTAAGTGAAATATGAAAATATGCATACTACCCAATAGAACTCCTCCTTAAGAGCGTTAGAAGGATAAAAGCGCTCGATAATAATAAGGAAATGTTAGGCACAATATTCTTTGAAAACTGTCGGCCATTTGACCGTTCGGCCTGAGCGGGTGCGGGGAAGATCAACAGACCAACCACTGGGGAATCGCTTTGGGGATCGCCTAATCAAAAGGAATGGTCCGCAGTATGGTTTTTGGAAAAGGACTTTGACGACGCCAACACGAACGAAAACAAAATTGAAAAAGTTCCAATTGGACTGCATTTTTTCTTGTTTGGTGTTTAACTTGGTTGGCCGGGGCCGGATTTTCACCATGGAAGGTGTTGGTATTCAAATTAGTTTAATCGGCGTTTGATTTGCAGAACAGTTCAGGAAGGTAGAGTGTTGTGCCGTAAACTAACTCTGTAGTCATGCAAACAATTTCTTCTTCAACAGTCAACCGAATTCCAGGGATGACAAGGGATATTTAACCGGTCCAACGATGAGGGTCTAGTGGGCCTTCAGAGTCGACTCAGTCGGTGACGGAAACGTTCGACAGGACCATTTGCCGCCGACTGTTATGCAGTGGTTTTGATATGGTCTACTTGGAAATACTGGTTGGAGTTTCTGCGTAGCGCTTATTGAAATTGTGTGCCGCTATCGGCGGTTACAGTATTTGGAACATCATAGTTTGATACCCACCGCTTAGACAACTGTTTCGGTATTTGTACTGAAGGGATGTATTGTCACTGGCCATCTGATGAAACGATCAACACTCGATAAGACATACCGATGATCTTTTGAATATGGCAATGGCTTAACTATGCCAACATGGACATGACCAAAAGGTTCGTCGACGTTAGCGAATGTGCCGAGGGCCGTGGTGGTATACCGGTAGACTATGCAGCGTTGACGATCAAAGCAAGTTCTCGTTCATTCCCGCATGTCCTTATGCATGTTCAGCCATAGAAGTCTGTCTGAAATTGACTTGACGGTGGCACGAATGAGATGAGACATGTGATGGAGACTATTAAAAATAGTGCGCCTGAAATTTACTGACCCAAATGGATAAGGGCCAACTGTCGTGAAATCACATATGACTGTTCCTTCGCAACTGGCCAGAGGCAACTCCCGACGTTTGAGCGAAGGAGATGTGTGACACTTGCAACTTCGGATCCTCGTCTTGTTTTCATGCTAACTGCTTCAACTTGACGGTGTCGGTCTGGTGTAGGCCACCACAAGTAGCTCTGGATAAGCCGTCGGCGACAGTTTTTCTACCTCCCGCGAATTGGTGTTTGTCTGTTGTGAACTGGTAGATGTAGTCCAACTATCGAAATTCTCTCGAGGAATAGCGGTCGGACTTGGCTTTGAAAGAATAACTAAACGGTCTTTTATCTGTTAGGACAGTAAAACGCCTGTCTTCGAACACGTGACGGAGTTGTCTAATGGCGAGAAAGAGCCAGCAACTCGCGACCGAAGGAACGATAGCGCGTTTGCGCTTGTTGAAGCTTGCTGGAGATGAACGATAAAAGCTGGACTTGACCGTTCGCAATCTGCTGCAGAACCGCAACTGTAGCTGACTGAGTTGTATCATTCTGTAAAACGGAAGACGAGTATTTGTCTACACGCATGCCTGCGAAGATCGTCACTTGTGATAAGAAGTCTTCGGCTGCGAGGAATGCAGCATTAGCTGGAGCTGGTAAAACAAAGTATTTGGAGTTTAACAACCCTGTAAGAGGTTTCAACAACCCCAAACAATGCGGGATAAAAAGTCAGTAGCTATAAATACCTAAGAACTGACATAGGCATTTTGGGATTGCGGTGGTGGATAACTTTCGTGAACAACGATTTCCACCGGTAAAGTTTCAGTGCCTTAAAAGACCTATGGAGTTTACCATAAATACACGTCATCGGATTTAAGATCATGCCATACTGATCAGAACGTGCGAAACCTGCAAGGAGGTGCGACATGTGTTGATGTGTTTCCTTCCCTGCTACCAGAATGTCGTCGATGTAGACAAAGACAAAGCGCAAACCTCGGAGGACTTGGTTCATGAACCCCTGAAAGGTCTGGGTTGCATTTCGCAAAATAAATGGCATGTGGACAAATTCATACAGTCCAAATGGGGTGGTGGTTGCTGCCTCCACAGGGATCCGGTGATATACCTGAACTAACTCACGCTGTGAGAAGATAGTCATACCTTGCAAACCGATGGGAAAATTGGGAAGGTGGGAGATTAGGTAGCTGTCGGATACGGTAGTGTTGTTTAACAGCGACAATCACCACGCCAGTCGCCGGGTGAGGTTTTAGGTAACATAAGGAAGAGTGGGGCCCGAGGGTCACTGTAGAGCTGAATGATACCGAGTTGTAGAAGGTTCTCGAATTCAGCTATGTTGATTTTGAGTTGCTCTTGTGGTAACTGACAGAGACGTATGACGGTAGATGGTCCTTTAGTGGTAATGTGGTGAACAACGTCGTGTTCTATTTGTGGCAGTGAGCCTTATAAACTGATAAGGTGTGGGGACTGTCGAATCAGAGATGTGAGACTTTTGTCCGATAAGGCGAACAGTAATCCCATTAAATTTATGGATGTGGCCTCTCCGTGTGCGCACAAAGCTGTTGTGCTACCCAGTAGTTTTTGACTCCCTACATCCATCACGAGTTCCAAGGAGGTGAAAAAATTGACGCTAATAGTTGGGTATTACACATCAGCCACGGTAAATGTCCAGTGGAATTGCCGACGAAGACCAGGGTCGTGGGTGAGTAGTTTCTCTCCACAGGTTAGCAAGGCAATGTAGTTACCGGCCTGTAAATTATGCGACACCGGTTTGAGGTTATGTTTGTCACCATTGAGTGAAATAACTCTAACCTCAGCGCCCGTATTAATAAGGAAATTAAAGGACGCTGGACGGTCGAATATATAAAACAGGCGGACCACTGGCAGCCGTCGCCATTATTGACTGGCACGGTTGTTTCCCGTCTGGGTTTGATTGTTCCGAGAAAAACGAGGCTGGTTGCAACGACGAGCACGTGTACGAAACCGACGGTGATAATAGCACACACTCCTATCGGACTGTCGTGTGTGCGATCTACTTCGTGAGCGAGACTTTGAAAACACTGGTGGTCGTTTGTCCAATAGCGGTTTTGTTAGTGGCTAGCTGCAGGGAAATTTGTGAAAACTGCCCCTTCAGATTTGAGACATCCTGTTGCAAGGTTTCTTGGCTGCAAGACGCGTGCAACTGTGCCACTTGCTGGGGAGCATATTTTTGATGCATCTGGTCTGGCAACTCTGCTAGTTTAGTAAACGGTGTATCTTTTTCCAACAAATATACGGATAGAAAGAAGAGAGAAGGTTGCTATCACGTTAAATAAATGCCGATCTCTTTATTATCACTCCACACCCAGAAAAAATGCCAACAGACATGCATCAAACTTGTGCTGCGACTACCAACAACTCTGTATGAGAAAAAGTTGGCCCGGATTTGTGTCCCAAATCTTTCCCTCACAGTTCTCAATTCGTGTCCTCTGAACACCGCTAGTAATCAGCCGCTCTCCAGCCTAAGCTAATTCATTCAGGATCTTGAAGATTTTCATGAGATCACCTCCTTCTGATAAAAATGGCATCTTTCGGTATAAGTGACCCATTGCTTAGCTGGTTTGCTTCATACCTTGCAGACCGCACACAAACAGTGAAACTAGGAGATCACAGCTCAACGCCTAAACCAGTCACCAGTGTAGTGATTCAAGGAAGCGTCCTGGGACCGTTACTCTTTCTCATGTATATAAATGATATATGTAAAGTTAACAAGCATGGCAAACTATTCCTATTCGCTTATGACATCAAACTTGTCTACACTTTTCCTCCCGGCGATCTCAATTCTTCTTTACGAAATATACGGGAGGACTTCATGTCATTAGAGTCTCAATGTCAAATTTGGCTGATGAAATTCTCAGCCAATAAATCCACCATCGTCGCACACGGCTCTTATATACCCAGTCCGTGACCTGGGTATACGTTACTCAAACTCATTCAATTTCGCTAAACATATATCTTTCTTAATAGCTAAAACTGGACGAACGATTGGATACATTAAGCACTCATCCTTCCTTCCTGCAGCTCGACTACACCTTTATAAGCTATGCGTACGACCCCAGCTTGAGTACTGCACATTCATATTTAGTCACTCACGCAAGTCTGATAGGCTAGATCTGGAAAGTCTCCAACGTACATTCACGAAAGGTTTAGTTTGTTATCCGTCTTCTCTGAACTACAGAGAAGATCCTCTTTGGATACGGCGTCTCAAGCCGAAACTTGCACTCATGTATAATCTAGTTTATGGCAAAAAATTTACTGTCAAACTGGCGATTCACCTTCGGCATAGGTCAAAATACAACATCGGGAACGAACAGTTCACCTTGACGCCTCTTGAATCTCGTAGAAAACTGCGTTCAAATTTTTTCCTAGTGAAATATACCTACATTTGAAACAAACTCCCACATGCAATTAGAGCCAGTAAGAATATACATGAATTCAAACGAAGCTTAGAAACTTTTTCGACATTAATGAACGTCATGTCTATTTTCAAACTCTGCCTGCCTGAAGACGATATCTTTGAAAACGGACCTAATACCATCTAAACATCTGATCTCATCTAATAACATCTGAGGGTAAACCTATACCACATTACGCAACGCCATATACACTTCGAACTAATCAAAGTTATCAACTTCATCATTCGAAACATCTCTCAAGTTCGAAACTTATTTCTCTAGCAGGATAGATCTTGTACACAGTTATGTCCAAAACTTGCAGCCGGACAACAAACCTATAGCCAACGTATAGTAATGTCATACACCTCCCCGTTCGTAGTAACCAAACTCTTACTCCATACTTAATGATTATCAGTTATGTATAGTTATCGACTACTATGCAATAGCTGTGAACGTTAAAACTGTTTGAAGTATATATATAACCTTTTGGAAAAAAGAATATATATATATTGAAATATATATATATAACTTAACCTGTTCGCCGAATATAATTACATACAAATATGTTCATCTTCCTATCCTAACAGACCATCTGACAATCTTCCCGTGTTGCAAAGCATCCTTTCCATTCCACATAACGCTCGTATATACTAAATCGATATCGGAATTTGGCTATATTCATATACTAGATAAAGCCATGAATTGATCTTTTCCCGTGTTATTCGATAGCAACTGTTTGTTAGAGATATACATTCTATTAACTAATACAAAATTATAAATTTTATATAAAAGGTTTGGTCAGAAAATATCAGGTTCCATTGTTCGTCATACTTCACATGATCATTTCACGTTCTTCTGTTTATCACGTAATTTTGCTTTTCATTCTCGATTCCACGATAAATTCTAACGCGAGACAACATTCCATAACGTCCAGACAATCAAAATCCCGTAATGGTTGGACAATTCGCGAGGTATGTGAAATTCCGTCAATTTTGATGAAATAACGTAGTCCAGTCCAGAAGATCATCCATTTCTCCGCAAAAATGGGGACCCTTCTATCATCCTTCATCTTCACAAAAAATTCTACATAATTTTCCGGAACCGTCTACATAAAATAATGGGGAAATTCTTCGACTGTTCAGTTTCTCCATCCTGTAAAAAACTTTTTTCTGGCGCGATCTTGAACATAAGGCCAACGTTAACCATGTGAAGCGAGAATTGATGTAACTACTCAGCATTTTTATCAAACATTAAAAATTTTGAGAACTATCGTTTAAGAAGCAAATGAGCTAAATGCTTCTTCATAAACTAACATTCTCCTCTATTATTGTGTCCGTTTTGTCACTTTATTTCCATAATTGGTGTATTGTACAATTAACAATTTTGAGTACGGTATGCGTTTCACGTTACCATGTGTATACTGATCACGCTTTTCTGAGCGTGTTTCTCACAAATGCGTTGAGAAATATACCGTTATTATCATTATTAATATTATCATTATCTTCTCAGTAGAAGAGATAAAGGTGCTTACGTCTGCTGGGATGGTCCTTTTCTCGTTGTTACACGAAGAACTTCGTAAACCTAAATTTCACCCTCTCCAAGACTTTATCATTCATGGCCAAATAAGGACACACGGCCTGCACATGTCATTCTACATGTGGTCTTACGTATACCTTGTACTGACGCACAAGATCGCTAGGTTTTCTAGAGGCTACTGTCTTCTTCAGTTGCTAGAATGCCCGGTTTGCCTTACGGGCTGCAAACGTACATTGAGCTAACATTTTGAAGTCGCCATTGGCCCGAATTTCCAAGTCTCTCAGCAGTTTTCTGAAACAGCACATGTTCCCCGGATCCTCCTGTCCATCTTAGAGAGTCCTCGGACTGAACCCCCGTAAAGTCACCTACATTTCACAACAATCAACGGGAGTTCTCACTCCACTGGTGAATTTCATCGAGGTCCCGTTGCTTCGAATATTAGCTCGGGCGACCTACGAGTTACACATCATCTGCCAACAAATAGCAGGGACTACTGATCCTCTTCCCCAAATAATCTACGTATATCAAGAACAATAGGGGACCAAAAACTGACCCTTCCAGTTTGCGGGTAGTCTGGCTTCACAAAACGATTTGTTAGATAACCTAGCCAACGCGGCAGCAAATATACCAGCAAGTGGTTTTAAAATTGCGCGATGAATGCCATCTGGACACGCTGTCTTCGCATGATTGACCTTGCATCTTTTCAGCGGTGACTACCACATCCTTTACCATAAGTAAATCAGGCGTGACGTGCATCTTTTGTATGCACCTTCCGAAGAAACTGAAGCAACGCTTGGGCCTTCACCTCAGTGGTGGACGCATTCTCTTCTTGTCCTTTACCGATACATTTAACAGACAATCGGATGGAGGCTTTGGACTGGACATAGTTGTAATACACCCTTGGGTCTTGCTGGGCTCGCTGAACCAATTTCTTCTCGTAATCTAGCTGGCACTCCCGCTGAATCTGGCTGGCGCCGCGCTGCGCCCGTCTGCAGTACAGATAAAGCTTATGTTCGTCTGTTTGTTTGAATCTCTCTCAATTCTTACGCTTCATGGTCCGAACCCTGCTCGCTCTGCGCTTTCACCACGGAGGTTTCCCGCGGCAGAAGTGGGGTAACCTTAACAGTCACTGCCAATAAATTGTTTCTGAGCTTGGCCCAAATTATCTCAACATCGTTACACTCCCCATGTTATAGCCATGCTTGTAATTTCGCCTCACTGATCATCCTGTCGGCCTTTATTCCCCTGTAGGCCCGATACAACTTACCTGGGGGCTTAACGGTGGCTAACCTGAATGTCAGCCCAATGACCCGAAGATTGTCCCGGTTAACAGGAAGTCCGTCCTCGAGGTTGGCTGATTCATTCGGATATCTAGTTATCACCAGGTCCAACACAACTGTTGTCTGGCCAGGCCTCCATTGGGTGTGTTGACTCACTTGCTGGACCAAGGTCTTGGTGTGTAGGATGATCCAAATGGCCACTTCTGGTGCGTCGGAGTTCTCGAGAAGGAGGATCTTTCGCGTTCGACATGCACGATCACAAGCTGCCGCTAGCAGCTTGTCATCCTCGGACTGTCGTCAGTGAACTCCTATAGACGCATGCTACCAACACCGTTACGTTCAGCAGTTTCGCGAATGAAACACCCACTTGCACGCTGAGTGTTATAGGTGCCTTGCCGGACCGATGTTCGTGATGTTCAGCCACTAGATGCAATTTTGCTTTTCATTTCCACGATAAATTCTAACGCGAGACAACATTCCATAACGTCCGGACAATCAAAATCCCATAATGGTTGAATACTTCGCGAGGTCTGTGAAAATCTGTCAATTTTGAGGAAATAACGTAGTCCAGTCCGGAAGATCATCCATTTCTCCGCAAAAATTGGGACCCTCCTATCTTCCTTCATCTTCACAAAAAATTCTACATAATTTTCCGGAACCGTCTACATAAAATAATGGGGAGATTCTTCGACTGTTCATTTTCTCCATCCTGAAAAATCTTCTTTCTGACCTGACCTTGAATATAAGACCAACGTTGACCTTGTGAAGCGAGAATTGATGTAACTACTCAGCATATTTTGTCGAACATTGGAAAGTTTGAGAACTGTCGTTTTAGAAGCAAGTGAGCTAAGTGCGCCTCTATAAACTAAAGTTTTCCTCTATTATTATGTCCGTTGTGTAACTTTACTTTTATAATTGGTGTATTGTACAATTATTAATTTTTAGTACGGTATGCGTTTCACGTTACCATGTGTATACTGATCACGCTTTTCTGAGCGTGTTTCTCACAGATGCGTTGAGAAATATACAGTTATTATTATTATTATTATTATTATTATTATTAAGGGCCCTCCTCTCGGTTCTTCCATCTTGCCGACCCGTCAGGCATACAACACCCGGGTGGACAAAGGCTCCCAACACCTATTTCCGTCTCCAGCCAGGATTCCGTAACCACTATGAAATTTGCACCTGTAGGGACGGCTTAGAGTTCTCTCCACTTGTTCTCAACAACGCACGTGTAAATGCAGACCACAAACAGCTTCTCCTCACTCACTCTCTCTGAAGCTAACTTGAGACGAGCTCTAACGCTACGTCTGAGGGCCTACTTCACTTTTTGTACTAGCGATCAACCTCTGTGGAGTAGACCGGCCCTCCGAGGCAATGCCTACTGTAACCCGCTACGATTTGCATGCCCTTGTTGAATGTTCGTGTCCACCCTCTAAGCAACCACTGGACAGATGCAACAATGTGCTAGTTTTGTAGGAGGACCCATGTGCACCACAACCATTTGATGTAGAAGTGCAGACATTTTTGATGTGCAGCCTGGGCGAGGATAAAAATCCAGTTGGTTTTCCCGATGAAAACGCTGAATCCTTCCTTATCTTAGATGAGTTATGTGAGATTACTACTTTGTCCTCTTGTGTGGAATCTCTGATAGTCCCTGTAGCTGGCAAGAAAATGTCTTCACGTTGAGGGTTAGCAGGATTGACTAACGTAGGTCTAGGTTTGTGGATATTGGATATACATGTCCCATGCCATTTTCCTAACCTCAGAACTTTATAAATTGCCACATGTTCCGTGATGCTTACGGTTCACAACAGGTTGACCACCTGATATGGAACACTTTAGTTGGCGGCCTTTTCTCCTTATCGGTTCTGGTGTCCAATGAATTTACACACCGACCTTTACCAGAAGTTACCTCGCTAGCCATTTATAAGTGTGTCATAATTTTGTCCACGAAGCGTCTGTCCTGCTGTAGTGACCGAAATATCTCTGCCTATTCATCAACCGTTTGGTGAAGAGCTATCAAAGCATTCAGTACATCTACTCGTTTTTTGTCTAACAAAGTGATAGTAGAAAATGCTGCACTCTTTCTACTCATTGTTTTGAGACCATTTCTTATCCACTCCCCCCGTCTGAATATTTCCTATCCCGTGATGTCACGGAAGTTTTTTCCTAGCTTCATCAGATTTTGCTCGAACACTGTCTCGGGACGCCGCCGATAAACAATGTATGTTTACCCAGCCGGATTTCAGCCTGGATATGTTCATGTTGACTACCGCTAGGCGACTGGTGACTCCTGTTTGCTAGGCTTAAAGCGTCCTATTGGATAGAAGGTGTTGAGATAGAACTGTTTAGACTCCTATGCTCAAGGATAAAAACGATACAAATGGGGCACACTCATTCCAGAATCGCACGTTCCACATACGGAATGTAAGCACAGCCTCCCTGGTTACTGCTTTTTGCGTGATACCAAGTATTGCACGTGCCACAGCAAATGCCAGCCTCCTCGAATTTTAGAAAGCACCTGTGGTTCCAGCGTGGAAACGTAGTTAACTGAGGCCCGACAATGTTAATGTCAGTACCGTTGATGGCCTGCACGGTCCGGTGATCCTGGGCATTACAGAGCGCGATAATGAGGAAAACGCTAGAGGTTATAAGACCTAAAGTTACTACCCTTTTTTGAACGAAGGAATGAAAATTAGGGGCAACTGGGTATAATATTTAGAACCGACGCTCAGCAAGTCTTACTGGAGAAACGATGAAACAACCAACACAGTGGCTTGCCTGAGTCCTATTCCACCACGTATATTAACCCAAGTAGCAAAATGGTGAAGGACCAGCGCATCCTAAGATGCTTTAAGACAATTCTTACTCACCGCCCCCTGTACCTTCGAATTGTCATAGTTTATTTCTACATCATGTTGTCCTCTCCCATATTATACTGATCCTTCCGTACATTATCCTAATCCATCTTTTCTATTCGTTACGTTAAAGATCAAATATCTCGTTTTCTCCTTGACTGAGGCTTTTCTTTCTGGCGTTGTTACTTCTCACAAGTCTATTCATTGTAATTTAATCGATCAGAAATAATGGATCGTCTGTTATGACCAGCCCAATTCGATGCTGACTCAAACTCCACAGACAGTGGTGACGTTTAAGGACGATGGCTATAAAGCTTTCCGAAATTTTTTAACTTGACTGTTTCTCACAAACCTAACAAGTTAAAAGCACTCACACACTTTTTGTCCCCCACTGTATACAAATTCATTTCTTACTGTACTGATTATGACGCTGCTATCACCACACTTTTCTTTCTCTATCCACAACAAAAAAGTGAAACTTTTGCACGCCACCTTCTAACAACTTGTAAACAAGCCCCCAATGAAACCCTCGGCCAGTTCATACAAAAACTCTGGAACCTTGCCAAGGATTGCAAGTTCAAAGCTTTCAGCGTGGAGCAAGATCAATAGGACGCTATCCGCGATGCCTTCACAAGTGGAGTTTTATCTAACTCGGTTCACCAACGATTGCTTGAACACGTAACTTAAAGACGTAATAACCGTTTAAGATCAAGCGAAGGCTTTAGACCTGGTTTAGCAATAATCGCATTCGTTCGTGCAATCTCAACGTTCAATTCACAATACAGCTGCTACCGACGCCTCACCAAATACTGCCGAGAAACCTAACAGTCATTACGAGACTATACTAGCTGCCGCCCGAACTAACTGCTTCTTCTGTGAGTGTGATCGACACCCCCGCCATAAATGTCCAGCTAGAGATTCAGTCTGTAAATCATGTGGGGAACGGGGTCACCACCAATAGGTTTGTAATTCTGCTACTCATTTGAAGCACACGGCACCCGGTTCTCCACTCCTTCACATTCTCTATTATCACTAGCCCTATGAAGACCAACACTGAAGTGGTAATCAATAAGATAACCCTACAAACACTGGTTGACACAGAGAGCTCAGAATACTATGTTTTTGAAGCAGTTGTACTCCAAAATCAATGGAAAAATCTGCGATTAAGTAACCAAATCGTTCTGGCTTCTACGCAAATAAACGGTAACGCCAAAGACCACTGTCTTGTTTCATTATTTCACAAAGATACACCTTAAAGAGATCTTAAATTGTCCATCTTCCCCAATCTGTGTGCTGACGTGTTATTAGGGCATGACTTCCTACAGCGACAGAAATCTGTGGAAATATCCTTTCCGGGTGTTCAACCCTCACTTCCACTGTGTAACGTAGCTGCCGCTACTCTTCCGACTCCCTTCCTCTCCACTCAGCTCGATCCCTCTTGCCGTCCAATCCGTACTAATTCGAGACGACACAGTCACCGTGATGAAGTTTTCATTCAGAACGAGATTGAAAGATTGTTACAAGACGGCATCATTGAACCTTCGCGATCACCGTGGCGTGCACAAGTATTATTCACTGCAAACGATGGCCATAAACGTCACATCGTCGTCCATTATAGCCAAAATATTGATCGGTTCATTTACCTAGACGCCTCTCTCCTCCCTTTTATTGACGACATGGCAGAGAAACTTTCACAATTCACTGTTTCAGTAGGCTAGACCTCCAGAGCGCTTACCACCAAATACCCATTAACGAAACCGAAAAATAATATAACGCTTTTGAAGCGTGCAGTAGCCAATACCAATTCCGCCGCATAACTTTTGGAGTGACCAATAGTGTTGCATGCGTCCAGAGGTCGATAGACGAGCTGATACGTCGAGAAAAGCTCGAGGGAACTTTTGTCTACGTCGACAATATCACCGTATGCGGAGAAGATGCGAAAAGTCACGGGACTAATCTCGACCGTTTTCTGCCAGTGGCCGATAAATACGGACTAACACTAAATCGAAACAAGTGCGTTTTTGCTACAAAGGAAATTCGTCTGTTGGGTTATGAAATATCCAAAAGATCCGTGAGGCCAGATCCCGATCGATTCGAAGCGCTAATCAAGCTGCCTGCACCTCAAAACTTGAAAGCACAACAAAGGGTGCTTGGGATGTTCTCATACTATTCGCGGTTGTTTTCCCACTTTTCAGATAAAATCCACCCACTGGTTATCAACAAGAGCTTTTCACTACCCAACGGTGTACTTTCCGCCTAAGATTCCCTTGAATCCGAACTAGTTCAAGCCTCACTCTTTTCCGTTGCCAGAGATGTTCCCCTTGTCGTTGAGAATGATGACTCAAATACAACCAACTCCGCTACAGCAAGTTGGAATGACCGCCCCATGGCCTTTTTCTCACGTACTCTCTCTGCAATCAAAAGAAACCATTCCGCTATTGAAAAGGAAGCTTACGCAATTATTGAAGGTATCCGGAAATGACGACATTACCTGACTGGAACACGTTTCAAGCTACTAACCGATCAACGTTCTGTTGTTTTTATGTATGATACGAAGATTGCTGGTAACATCAAAAATAACAACATTCAACGTTGGCAGATCGGAATATGTCAATTTTTTTTATAGTGTTATGTATCGCCCTAGTTCAGATAATGTTACAACCGATACTCTATCTGGAGCACTTTATGTATCAACTCTTTCCATCGACTACCTTGAAAAGCTTCATGATTCTCTCTGCCACCCCGGAATCACTCGTTTGTCTCTTTTTGTTTGAACAAAGAAGTGCCTTTTTCCCTAGACAATGTCAAGTCTGCTATTCAACAATGTTTCGTCTGCTCCCAACTAAAACTGTAATTTTACACTCCCTCCAATAGTCCTTTAATTAAAGCGACGCAGCCCTCCGAACGTCTTAGTAGTAACTTCAAAGGACCAATTCTCTCTTCCACTCGTAACCACTATATATTAACTGTACTTGACGAATTCCCCCGCTTCCCGTTCGCTTTTCCCTGCCCGGATACGTCTAAATCCACTGTCATTATCCGATTAACCGATCTCTTTTCCATGTTTAAAATGTCCTCATTCTTTCATTCCGACTGAGCATCCACATTCATGTCACAGGAGTTGAGACAATACCTTCAAGACCGGGGTGTAGCCACTGGCAGGACCACAAGTTATAACCCACAAGGCAGTGACCGAGTTGGAAGGATCAACGGCACCGTATGGAAAACCGTTTCTTTGGCCGCGTTCCAAAGCACCGAATGTTCACCAGTGGGGTTACCTGCTTCCGGACGCTTTGCACGCTATCAGGTCGTTGGTGCGCACTGCTACCAACGCTACTCCACACGAAAGCATGTTTCTGCATAATCGGAGATTGCCCGCAGGAACCCGTCTGTCTCAGTGGTTTGTTACGCCCTGACCAGCACTATATCGGAAAAATGTCCGAACATCGAAATACGATCCCTTATTAGAAGAAGTTGAACTGTTGGAGAGTAATCTCGAATACGCCCACATTTGACTCCCAGATAGTCGTGAAGAAACTGTTTCCCTCAGACAACTGGCTCTCATTAAAAACACAACTCAACCACCACAGCCTATTTTATTTGTCCCTAGTTCAGACCCTTCTGTAGTTGACACACCCTGCACTATGTCCGACACGACAGAAACTACTAGTGTATCAGAAACAAATTTTGGAAATCTTCTCTCCCGTCAACAGAGGGTTGGACCTTACTTACTTCGAAATAGCAAGGCGTAACCTCGCTTTAAAGTTTTGCCATCATCTATATCTTAAAATAACCCATTTCATACGTTGGACAGTTAACCCCTAATAATCTATGTTGAAATTACTTAGTGTTTTTCATGGCGGTGGTGAATGTCACTATATTTTTACAACATATTGTCCTCTCTCTTATCATACTGGTCTGGACCATCGTAAACTACCTTTTCTATTCGTTACGTTATAGATCACATGCCTCGTTTTCTGATTGATTGAAGCCCTTCTATCTGACGTCGCCTTCTCTGTGCTCTCGGTTGCTTCTCATAAGTCTATTTGTTACAGGATAAACGGCTAACTTCCAAAGAATAAGTTGCGCAAACCTTGCTGGCATCAGCAAATGTGAACGGATACATAATGGTTGATGACTGAAGGAGACGGAATGTTGAGCAGTTTCTGATAAACTTCGTAGGAAGGGAATGATTGGGCGGCGTTTGTTAGAAACACGAGCTTCATTCAAATGTGCAATTCATATAATAAACATCTTCCTTTCGCGCCTGTGATGCACAAAGCGGATACAGGTTCGCAGTCGACATTTTACTTGCTGAAACGCGGAGAGGAACCTTCAAACAAGGGACACACTTGAACGGCGAACGCACGCAAAAGCAGTAGCTGGTCTGATTGTCCGTTATGGTCGTGAACGAAACTTGGGGCAACGTGGAGACACCGGGAAACAACGTACCTCCGAAGCAGGGATTCCAGCAATAGTCCTGTAAAAGAGAACAGGAACCAGCATGAGCCAAAGGCCCAGTAAGTCATGCACACAACTTTCACAAACGAAAGTGGTGCCAACAACACAGCAGCACGATGTTACACAATTTAAATATAATCTGAGCGCTCTCTTCAATTTGGATTGCGCACTACAGGCCGGACATTTAAACCGACCGCCACATTACTATGTTTATTCAGTGATCAAACGACTGATGCACGGTTACGAGGCACAGGCTCAAAGTACTCTGCTCTAGTCGGTTTTTCTTGTTAACCGTCAAGCGGGCTTCTGTTAACCTGGAAAACACACATTGAAAACAGATTTTAGTTCCGCCAATTTGATGACATTTCGAATGGTTTCCGCTGGGCGCTGATAAGTTACACTTGCTACTTCCACAGCAACCGCCTCCCTTAAAGTTGAAACGAAGTAATTATACATAGTGTGCTGTGAGCGGATTAACGGAAAGTCAAAAATTACTTCAAACTCTGCTAACCACAACCTAGGGTCTCTACTGCCAAACTAAAGAAATTTGATCATGAGAGCGTTCTCTTGGACCGTTAGATTATCGTACATGATCCTAAAGCGTTCCTAATGAAAAGGAAGGGACTCTAATTACGTGCCCAAATGGGCCATGTGGGCCAGTCAGGAGTATTGAAATCTCGGGAACACACGATGACAGAACTGTATTCAGAAACCCAAACGAACGCTGTAACCGACGTAGCACAATCTATATCTTCCAATGCATCGTGTACACCAAACAAGAACGCTGCAGGCTGCAAAAAACAAACCCTGGCAGGGTTGCGTGCGTGAACCGGAAAGACCAGATCAATCAACGGTATACAATCCAAAAATGGCGCAATCAAAATGAAATTTGCCACGGTCACGGAAAAGCTAAGTAAAACTGAATGTGACGACTTGAGAAATCGAGAAAAACTTAACCCGAAGACAGACGAGAACAGAAAACACATAGTCGAAGATGGTGAAGAAATAACAAAACAATATAACAAACTAAATAAGTGAACTCGGCTGAACTGCGTCTATGCGGTTGACATTTGCTTATTGTGCAAACATTGTTCAACGACTAGTCAAGTGAATAGGAACGAATTAGAACATAGACAGGACAAGTGAACTTGGCTGAATTGCACCGAAGTATTCAGACGTCACCTGTACGGTATTCGGGACAAACGACTGCTAACTTTACGTAGTCTGCACGATTATCGATGTGCCCATATGAGCGGCAAGCAGAGGCCAACAGTGTCTGATGACCAATGATGATGTGGTCGAAGATGGCTGATGAGCGATCGACGGCTGCCAGATTCCTATCAGGGAGTTCAAAGTGTGTTGTTTGATCGAGTGTTGGGGGCTTTCACAAAGTTGTTGCCTCGCGTGTCGTAATGGAGACTTTTGGACTGCAGTAATTGATCAATTTATCCGTATTGTGCCTGACCATCGGGCACTCATTTTAGAGCAAAGAGCCGGTGGTCTGCATAGTAGCTGATGTTGCAGAATACTTCCAGCAGTTACATGTCAGCATAGCAACCATGAACTACTTATTGATAGTCCAATCAAAGGTCTGACCGCGGACGTTTTGCAAAATGTGGACTCAGCACAGTAGTTAATGGACGTGCGGCAGTTCTTGTGTAATTGCTGATTGCATGGCCGAAATGCCCCTCATGATGATGATCCAGAGTCTCCACTGTTCCCACGAAAATGACGAACGGGTGAAAGAACATAACGGTGGCTGCTGTGGTGACACCACCTAGCTAGCATCTACAGCAATTAAAACAAACAAACTGTATCCTTCTTTGCAACTCTTGTAAGTGCTCTCTATGCTGATGGCCTCGGGGTCGTTGATTTTGTTAAGGTCTGTTATATCATGTTTGGGATTGCTGCGCCTTGTTTGATCAATGTTGAAAGGCGGCCCTATGTTTCATTATTTTCCCCAAAACTAAACTGCATTAATCATCCTTCTTCTTACACTATCTACTGCAGCCGTTTCTCTTGCTTTTATTCATTTTCAACCCTGTTAGTTTTTAACTGTCAAAATAATACCTGCTTCCATAATTGTTCTTGAATAGCTCATAATTCTTATCATTTCTCGGTGCGTAAAAAGTCGTTTTGCTCCAACACAATCAGTGACCATTTGTCTGAGTGAGCATAGCTCAGCTTAATTGTCTCCCATTACCGAATGGCACTTAGTTATATAATTTATCACACGGGTACATTCTTTGTTCAATATCAGAGATTTTCTCACATTCGAGGTTAGAGAGTTAATTTCTGTGTACATTGATTTGATTGGTACCGTATTAAGTCCAATTTTTACAGGCGTTTTCTCAGTGACCGTTTCGATGATAGGTCATCTTCTCTGTCGTTGGATAATAAGAAGGGCATTTAGAGATCAACAGATTGCGCGTAACTCGGGATGAACTTGAATCGTTAACGAAAGACTAAATATGCGTAAACGCGTCTTTTATGATAACCGAACGAAGGTTCAGTTGATCGGATGCAGTAGGATGAGACGGATTGAACTTCTAAACTTTGATGCTCCACCATCACTGTAACCAAATGTCGGAACTGTAGTGGAGAAATGACGTTACCAAAATACTCCTGAAACAAAACAGATAGATCGACGGTGTTAGCACTGATGCTTTCGGTTAGGGAGAAGGCGTCCGTCTGACGTAAACTGCACATTTATTGTGGATGCGAACCAATGACGACTAATAGAGTGGGGGTACACATGATTGGCCCACAGAGTGCACGGGGTTGACGGGATGAGGTAGGGAAGAAACCATGTCACAAGGTGGGAGTTCACCAGGTAGGGCAGGTAAGCGTGCATCTGTGGAGGATAACTTTTTAAGGCAGTTTCATCCTGTTCAATGTCAGAAGGCACATTAGTGAAGAGAAGAGGTAGGTGAGAGCAAAAATACCGAAAGTTTTAGGAAGAACTATAGGGGAAAGACTGTAAAAAGAACAAAACTTCAGCAATACGTGTAATAAAATCCAATACACGGGCTCATCGGTTTGTACAAGACTAGCCGCATACAGAGGTATGAAAACAAATACTATTCAAAACGCAGTCTCTGAATAGTCTACAGGCAATTCCGACATAGGGGAGCAGGAACACCGAATAAATGAAATGCGCGCACTAAAAAAGTTTTGTCAAGTCAGATCAACTTAAACAAGTGGTATTCATTTATACAAGGACAAATGATGTGGACTGTATGTAAAAATTAAGCGAAACATGAGAAAGTGTACAATATCCTATACGTCCGGCCAGAATTTGCAAACATCTGGACGTTAACTAATTTCATGCGTGAAGTTCACAATGGTTTACGTTGACTGACAGAACGGAAAACTTGTTTTCGGGTAATCAGGTCCCCGAATGGCGGCTGACACCTTAATCACCGACAGTAGATGAACTGTGTGAGATTAATACGAATAACAACCATGCTGTTCTGCAACAAACAGAAAAACAAGCTTCACAAGAACAGCTTCAAATTAGACGTGAGTGAGTCATAGATTCTCATGTGTCTTCGAGATGATTTCGTTCAATAGAGAAAGGGAATAAAAGACAACTATGGCTTTTGCTGGTGTTGGGTTCGCAGGTCCCTCCGAGAGGAGAACGGTCATTTGGGTGAGACTCCAAGATTTTGGAATATTAAAAAATAAATATTAGAATCAGAATTTCAGGCAAATTATCTACGGTTCATCAGTTCCAAGCAAATAGTATTGGTGAAAACTTGGAGTACATGGAGTAAGTGTCAGAAGCACTGAGTTGGTGACAAAAATTTTCCCATCATTTTTGCGAAATCAGCCCATTGTTGGCGTCAGCCCACTTTTTCAAGTAATGTAAACGTATCCATTGCAATATCGAGTTGGAATACATTATCCTGAGAAAGCTTAATTTTTTGGCCTCCTGAAGATGTCGTCGAAGTGGAAATAGGCAACTGAATGATGATCACAGTGTATTTCAACAAGAATTCTAACATATTTGACAATGAAACTTGTATGGCGGCATTTCCGGCTTCCTTGTCTACATGAAATTTGTGCACTCCCCTTCTTTTTCAGGGAGTCAGGTAGATATTGTTCGAAGAAACGCTGTCTCTATAATTGGTTGTAGATGAGGTTGTCCTGCGCTATTGCTAAATTTGGTGAAGATGGGACGACATTGAAATGGGTATTGGTTTTCACTGTCAATGGGAACCTCAGAAAATTAACTCTGTTCACGCTACAGCATTATTTGTAACTCGAATAAGGTGACATGGTCTTCATCCACAACATTTTACGGGTACAGCTAAACTGAACCTGTCTGTTGTTCACTGGAAGGTTCATTTCTCCGCGTCACCACTTGAGTTCTAGAATGCCAATTATTTATTGTGGTGACATTCAAAGAAATTGAGCCTGACAATTGGAATGCATTCCAAGCACTGATGGGTTGGTAAATAGTTCACAGTCAAATAAACCAGTGTTTGCCATCAAATAATGTCAAGTTACAATGAGCACATTCACTACAGCTTTCTTACACACACTATTGACTGCAAAGTTCAATTGATTGTTACTACGAACGATATAGATTGCGAACAAATGCGGAAAGTGATGAGAAAGCTGTAATAGAAGCGCTTGGGAGCCATGTTGATTATCACTTTCAATCCCGTCTAGTTGACTTAAGCTACGAACAACGCCTAAATATACAGCAACAGCGCCGTCCAGATGACCTGCCCTATGAACAGCGCCCAATTATGCAGTATGCGTTCAAATTAAGAGCTGCTCCATCGCACTGACTTAACCTGTGAAAAACATGAGCATGCGCTGGGAACTGTAGTTGCTTCGCCCAGCTGACTCAAACCATTAATGACATTTGGAATCCCAAAAGTCGCAGGCAGGTAATGCTCTTTGACGAGCTTATCCAGCCGCCACTTAACTGATCGATAACGAGTACCATAAGAGATAAACGCGAACAGGAAAGTAATGCTGTCTATATAGAAGGTGTGGTCGTTGCTCGTTCCACTCCACCGAGTGACCAAGCACATTGTCTTCGCTGGCAACTGTGAAAATGTGCCGATTTTGGTGAAACTCATTGTGGAGGACCTTGCAAAAAATATAATGTCTCAGCGGACTTCCAGTATTTAAGACTAAACAGGTCTATTATATTAAAGTCCATCCGAGCAGGATTTTTAAACAATTCATGTACACACTTTCTGGCCTTACGTTGAACCTCTTCTAACGAACCAATATCCCTCCTCAAGCACAAACCTGAATGTCAACTTCCAGATGGGGATGGACATAAATGATAAACACTCCCAAAAGTCTCCGTAGTGCACTGGCCTAGCAAACGGCTAGGCAGGTTTATTCCGTAAGTGATCTTGCAGACGCGCATGCTACAGTTAACGGACTGTGAGAGATCACTGGTGATGATGGTCCATAGGTCAGACTCTTTGGTTAGTATCTACAGCATAGTGTCACCCAACAAATGACTGACGTCTGCTTAATTTCCGATTCCTATGACCTCGAATTCGACGGCATTAAGCGGCACAGCATTTTGAGCGGCCCATCGCGACAGAGCATCTAGATCATCCCCCCATGTTTCTTTATCCGGAGTCCAAGAATGGAATTTTG
Source organism: Paragonimus skrjabini miyazakii (assembly GCA_014338405.1). NCBI lineage: Eukaryota > Metazoa > Platyhelminthes > Trematoda > Plagiorchiida > Troglotrematidae > Paragonimus > Paragonimus skrjabini miyazakii. The sequence goes on along the minus strand of JTDE01001822.1, from coordinate 91,601 downwards.
GAGAGTTCCTCCTTGAAAGTTGCCTTACTGGGGGAGAGAACTTCATTGACATAGACCTTGAAAGTAGTTCTGAAGCCGCTGGATCAGACTACCTCTAAATCCTAGTGGTCTAATTTTGTTTGGTAAGATATGATTTACACTATCAAGTGGCTTTGAGAGATCAGGGAAAACAATCCGTGGGTACGACTGCGTCCATGACAACCATCCAACTGTTCATTGCCGTCATGAGATTTGCCAGGCATGACCTAGTTTCATGAAATCTGTGTTTGGGGCGTGTGTAGACATTCCGCAAAATTTGGGAAGTCCGTAAAGCATTTTTACTCAGGCTTTCCATAACTTTAGAAACCACTGACAACTCGGCGCTAGTTTTGAGAGGCTGTATGACATACTCTTCCACGTATTACAGATAACGCGTACGTTCTCCATTTAGTCGGACCTTTCCGTAACCTCAAAGATGAATTGCCTAACTGTGGCGGCAGGACACCAGTATAATCTGTAAGCATTATTAGTGTGGCTTCGTCAAAGTTTGATGATTTCTTCACTTGACAATTTTGGCGCCACTTGTGCAGAGGTGAAACGTGAGGGGCAAAGACAGTACGCAGCGTACTGTGTTGGGATGGCATCGTGTGGTTCATTAATGATTCCTGGTCGTCCACGGCGGAATTTTTTTCTGTAGTGTTTAGCGACTGTGGTTTCCGCGTTCCCGTTGTTGTCAGTGAGTTGACTGCCTATTTTACGATTCTGTGATACTCCTGACTTGGCTCAAGGCACACCAGACATACGGTGTTGAAAACCTTCATGGTTGCCCACCAACTTATTGGGTAGTAGTCTGGAATTCCACCGCATATGGTTTGCGCTGATCATTACTAGTGGTTTGAATCAGCATAATATTTCATAATCATGTGAACCCCACGTGAACTGATATCGATATCATCCGGAATTTTTCCCATTAGGCTTTTGATACTCCAGCCGTATATACCTGGTTTTGGACGGCTTATTTTTGGTGAGTTACGGGGACAATACCCTTCCGAATTGGGGGTTGCAGCAACAGTGCTGTATAAGGGGACAACAAAAACAAACATGAACCAACGACCTTGCAAGACGTGCACATGATAAACATAGTCGAGAACCAAAATGGCGCCAACAGAACAGCAGCAAGTTGAGTTACAGCCGGTGTGGTGTTTCAGGATCGAAGCGAGTCAGAAGGTTTACTTGGACCGGGAAACAGATTTTTAGGACTTTTTGTAACATATCGAATAGCACATTTCGGGTAAAATAGGTAGATATTATTGATTGTGTGGTGACCTAATCAACCAAGTGATATAAAATGCCAAAGTTATAGTGACGACAAAAAACGTTGTAACAGTAACGGATAGTTGCAAAAGCTATGTGTACAAGTAACGCAGAAGAGGTATCACTAATAATGGAACGACTCACTGACAGGTCACTGTTCATTGAATTGAATAAACTACCACACGAGAGAAGGACGGTGCCAGAGAGTAGCTTCGGGAGACGACCAGTAGATAACCGCACGTGCGACGTGAGATGACGAACGTTGATCGCCGGTAGATCAGCAGATAAGCGGAGCTGAAACATTTCACCGTACAATTACTTTACTGACTCAAAATTTCATACGAAAGAAAGCAGAGAGGTTGCGGTGTAACTCCCGTTTATTCTTGCTGCCGATTAGATTAAAAAATGACGGTGACGTTTTCAAACAAGTGTACAAATGACGCTTATAAAAACACTGTATACAAAAACGTACAAAAAATTGACTACATTATGAAGCTATGAACTATGGTCACTATAGCACTCCCCCACCGGAATGTCTGTAGGCTAAAAGCACGATGAAAGGAAATAATCGATTTTCATATGACCTGCTATGTTCAGTGCACAGACCACCCTCGACGTGCGGTGCGTTGTTCTACAGAACAAGAAGGTTGGGCTGCAAGTGGATGTATTGCCGCCAGGTGGTAGTGAGTGGTTGGTTTCAGTCGACATCCTACTTTGTGTGGGCTGGTTTCAGTCAATCAGCGGCTGCGGATTCGCTTCGTTCGGACCTTACAATAATGAAAAAGCTTCCTCCGCACTTAGCTACTTCAGATGGGCCGAGAAATCATTGTTGTAGTGGGTTTATAATGGTGTCTTGGTGCATAAACACATATTTACATGTGGAGAAATCTGTAGATTTCGTTCTCGGCGCCAATATTGACGGGTAAGGGTGAAACGAAACGAGAAATATGATCCGTACCCGGATCTGAATGTAGCGGGGGTTGAATCAATTCCCTGGGAAGTGGAAGTTGTTACCGTAATTTGAGTCGAAGTTAGTGTAGCTAATGACCTGCCTAACGGTAGACAAGATTCTTAGAAGAATGAGTGATGGACGCTCTTCACGTTTCGTTGCGTCGGATTGGGCGGTTATGGAGACTTTAGTTGCCGGTGAAAGCGCCTGAATAGGCCGTGTTTGCAAGGATGGTATGCCGTCGTTTCAACGTGTAACCAACCTAGTAGCTGTGCCCAGTTGCGATAAAGGGAAGACTGTGTCTGGGTGCCTCGATCCGGAGTGTTTGTAGAAGGCACACAGAAATAAGCGAGTCAATTCTACAAAATAGCTTAAGTAACTGTCTCCGCTGCACCATCTTTAATGGGTACAGCTAAAGGACAGCCGGTAAAGCGATCCGTTGCGGTGAATATATAGGTACAATCGTCGGAGAGTGGTAGTGAGCTCGGGGTTTCAAAGCGTCCATAAGACAGGCGTCGGGCTGGGAGGATATGCCAAGTGTGGTAACCACATGTCTTTGCACTTTACTCCTTTGGCATTGGATATACTGTTGTGGGCAGATGCAAACGTCTTTGTTCATAAAATGCCAAACGAAACGGTGTGCTACCAACATTAGTGTGCCGCGTCTTCCGGGGCGAGATAAACAGCGGAAATGACTAAAAACGGTACATCGATAAGAAAATGGGACGAAAGGTCGAGGTGTACCGGTTGAAGTATCGGATAGAATGCTACCGGCTCGTGTCGGCAGAAGAACAATTCCAAGGACTTGCAAGTGGAAACGTCCTTCATGTTCTCAATGCACTGCTGGGCTGTGGCCGTTTCAGACAAATTGAAGGAAGGTGGCGATTGGACTGAGTTAATGTCAGGACTTGATAAAATATCAACCACAATGTTAGCGTCACCATGCAGGTGTCGGATGCCCGTGGTGAAATGGGAGATGTGGTCCGAATATCTAATTTCATGTGGGTGGTACCGGTCAGATTTAGAGTGGGAGGCAAATGTTGAAGGCTAGTTATTGGTTTGCACGACAAATTGTCGACGTTCCAGAATGTGTCGAAAATACCGGATCGCCGCATAAATAACCAGCAGTTCATATCCAAAGGTTCTGTAATCTACCTGTGCTGGTTGTGGCTTTTCAGAAAAAAGCCGAGGGTTGCTGTTCACCATTTACGGATTGTTCTAAGGCTGCGCCGACGGCAGCATTTGATTCATCCGTGGTAAGGTGGAGACGAGCGTTTGGATCACAACTACTGATGCATAGTTTAGTGGCATGACATAAAGCCTACTTGTCGGTGAATAAGCTACTTTGGCCTCGGGTGGGACTTCAGTAGACTTGCGTTTTGAGTCAGCAGGGTCTGTTAGGGGTTTCGAAACGTTTGCACAATAGGGAACGAAACACCGATAATAGTTGAATATGCTGAAGAATTGTCGGAGTTGAACTCGTAGTGGGACACGGAAACATCTATATAGACTCAAATTTACCTGCCAGAATTTTGATGCCAGTTTAATCGGTGCGATGTCCCAGGACATCTAGTCAGTTAATTCCAAAGGCACACTTGTCGATGTTGATTTTAAAACCATGTTGCGCAAAACAGCCAAAAGTGTTCTTTGTTCAAACGGCCAGCGATCAAGACATAGCCGATGTGAACGTACGCAAAAGGGAGTCCACGCAACACTTCGTCCATGAAAAGTCAAAGTGTTTGAGCCGCATGACGGAGCCCGAATGGCATTCTTCTGAACTCAAAAAGTCCAAGAAGTGTTGTGACGGTTGTCTTCGGAATGTCCTCTCCGGCAACCGCAGTGTGAGTATAAACACGTACTTGGTGGACTTTAGAGGAAGTGGTGGCGCCAGCAAATTCTAAAGAAAACTCATGGATATGCGGTATAGGTACCTGTTCAAGGGTGTACAGATTTTGAATCCGCGGTAATCACCGCAAGGTCTACAGTCGCCGGGAGATATTTTGGGTACCGCGTATAATTATATTGTCCAAGACCTGCTTGAAGGTCAAATTATGCCTAACTGAAGCGCGTGTTCAACTTCAGCTTTGGCTATTTTAAGTTTTTGGATGGTACAGTTGTGGACGAGGGGAGACCGGAAGACCGTATGTTGTCATATGATACACCACATTGTGCATAACCATCTAAGTATGTGAGTAGGCCGAGTTAGTGATGAGAAATCTTTCAGTAGTGCCGCAGACGACGGTGGAGGCGAGAGAGCAGACCTGTTGCCGATCGATGCAATCGCCCATCGGTCGCCATCTACTGTGTAGGCCGCAGTGTTGTCAATTAGCTTCCGTCTCTTGACATCAATAGACAGGTTAAAAGGTGACAAGGAGTCGGCAACGGTTGGTGGTGCCTGAACGTTAGCAAACAGAAATATCCATCGAAAACATTGCTGGAGACCGAGGCCGAGACTGAGAGAGCTTTCCGGGAAAGTTTTGATGTGACTTTGGTTTGCTGCCTGTGCAGCGTACTGGCCAGACCGGAGTCGATCAGTTGGCCACGGAGAAATAAGCTGAGCTCGCAGCATTCAATGGGTAAACCGAAAGTATCTGAGAAATCTCTGGGATAGTCGTGGCTTCAAAGTTACCGGGGCTGTTGTGATTTTGTGACGTGTTTCAGTCCCTAAAATCGTAGAAATCTGTTGCTGAAATTTCTTCTTTAATATTCCAAATGCGTAAGCCGAAAATGCACGCTGAGGGCATAGAAGTTAAGTAAAATAAGTAGTGAAGTGATGACATTAAGTTAAGTTGCCAAAAGATTGTTCCAATATAATGGAATTTAATGTTCTAGCGGTGGAAAAATATCTTTTTCTCAACATGCGGGTCTAATTACACAAGAAAACGTACTTTCCCTTCCGACGATAAGACCGTTGTTCGGTCATGAGGTCTTAGCTATTTCTGAAACTGCAAACGTGAAATACAGTAGTAATTATTATTGCACATAGTAATACGTGTCGAAACCAAACAGTTAGCGGTATTTTCTTAAACGCATTTGGCATGAATAACCTTTCGTTGTTATCAGAAATGTGAACTTTTCGCAAGAAAATTAATATGAAATAAATATGAATTTATTCTTAACGATTATAAAGGGTATGTTGAAGACTCCATGAAGACTGCAAAAATATAGTATAGGAAATATCGTGTTATAACTGCTGCATCAACTTGTCCCACCTTACGAGTGAAGCCAGACCGTACTAGATGTTCAAACAAACAACCGCTCCATCCACTCGGTTAGGTTATACTTCGCCAACCACCGATCGTGAACGCGAGAACGGCCCTCGCAGAACAAAATTAACGTAACCGAAATCTTTATTGAAAGGGTGGCAATGCTTCCTAAACATTGAAAGAATGTGGATGCAATGAAGTCACATTTAACGGTAAAACTGAAACACGCGTTATCCACAACAAAACATCCGCCATCGTGATGTACCCGCAGCCGCAATGTCCAAGGTGATTATCGTACAGCCACTTACCTCACATTCAGCAATAGTTTCGTAATGCAGTCGTGTGGCCCATCCGTTCAGTTGCCGTCGGACAAGATAACTGACGAACGTGGGCGTTCCGTAAAATAAATTCTCGACGTACGATTCGAAATCCACAACTTCACAACGATGGCATCTGTAAGTCGTGTGCATTTCGATTTCATATATCAAGTACTCGTCATGGATGCATATTTTGTGAACAGCAGTGACTAGGCAGTCTCTCGGGCGCGCCCTTCTCTTTAACCGTCCGTTGGCACTCTATAGTCGATTTTTCGGGCGGTTACCAAAGTAGCCATAATTGCTTTGTGCGTGAATGGCCCACTTAGGTCTGAGATAAAGACAATTACTTAGCGAATATTTCACAAACTCCCCATCGGTTCGGCGGATAATATACAAGTCAAGTTTAAACCCAGGACATAGAATGCGCAACAGTAATCATTATCTGATGTAGCTGCTTCGTGAAAGAGATACCGACCGCGCAAAGTATTCGTCTGTTGACGAACATGACAAACAAATATTATCCACTTACATGCTTTCGGGCAGCGTCACATACATGGAAGTAACACAAGATGACGTCGCAGCCGAACACCGCATGGGCTGCCCTAATTTACGAAGCCATTTTGCGTATCACAAACGTGTTGATCGCTGTGTACTAGCCCATCATATCTCGAAATATTTCAAACAGTCTACGTAGTAGAGGATACATCTCACTTCGCACGTACCCGTACATTACCGGTCGACCGCGTCTCATATCACCTGTAACTAGAAACTGATATAACTTCAAGAGTATCATGAAATTTTCTATGATATACTTGCACCTGTTTGTTCCGTATTTGGCATAGACGTCCATCACATGCGAAAAACGTCTAAACAGTTTGACTCGTGTACACCAAGCATAGCGTGTATGCGTATATATGCTGTCTCCATCATGTACAGTGCGCAGGAAATCCTTCTCATCAATCTCCGAGAGCATTTCCCTAAGGTTCTCTGATATCCAGGAAAAATGACCACACAACAAACTCACTTGATATTGCATGCTTTAACTTGTGTCGAATGCTTCCAATGTCAGCTGTTATGATAAACTTTCTATAAGCATTCACAACACGCTGCTTAACACCAGTAGTTGGCGTAGTGTGCTCGAACAAACTCGGGCAGTCTTTCAATTCATTCATGGTGAGTCTACAACTCATACTCTAGAAAATTAAGTGGATGACTGTGTTCTAACTCGAAATAGCTCAAAACCAGGCAAGCACTTCCTTGGAACAGGTGAAATTGTGATTTGCAACATGTCACGCGAGAGCAAAATTGTTAAACAAGTAACATTAGCTCAACAACCACGTCGCATATCTTTGCATTCGCTCTATCGTCTCTTGTACTTCGCACGACGATAGTAACTCCAGAAGGTTTCCAGGGATTCGTGCAACCTTGCCTTACCATATTTCAAAACTGTTTTCGGCCTACGGCCCGTCCCACGTAAATAACACCGACCTCCTCCGCGTACCTTTGCAGGCTCTCGTGAAATTGTAAGAAAATGTGAACTCCACGATTTCCAAAACACGGCCATCGAAGCATAAATAACATCTAATTCCTAAAAATAAAACCGCACCAACGATTACTGATATGATACATAATCTCTACGTTATCTTCTATATACACAACAGTTCTGCTTCCATGGTTGCACGCAAGCGACCGAACTAACATCATCCATACTGAATTTCGAAAATAACACACGCTGAGGTCGATTCCAGTTTTGGCCAGTTAGAACAAACACACACGTCAGTAACACACATTTCGGTGGTTTTAGTGTTTGTACCAGATACTGAGGTGAAAAGAGGGAATATGTAGTGAATTTTTTCTATCCACGATGACCGAAGAAATCACGGTCTACGACTAGCATTTACGGTTGAGCTCTGCTGCGGTTGTGATAAGGAGCCACAAGCCAGTCGATCGATCCCTGATATAAAATAGGCGGCACGCTTCTGCTGGGCCAACAGCATTCGCCACAGCTGCTTGCTGGCCTGCCGGTTTGTTGGCGACGCGTGGCGATTTCAGAATGTGAATTGCTGAGTGCGCTTACTCGTTTGTACCAAATATTCTGGTGGCATCAACTTTAACTTGATGTACTGCAAGAGTTAGATCGTGCACGGCATCTGGGTGGGCGTATTTTTAGCTAAATGATCTGCGTAGCCATACTGTCCAGATGGTGACACATCTTCTCTAGCAAACATTTTAGAATATCATCAGATTTTGGGACTGAAGGGGACGACAGTTATGGTTGCAACCCACAACGGTTGTGAAGGGAAGGTTCGCGATAGCTTGTTCGCGAGGTCTGCCAGTTTGTCGGTTGAGCTGTCTACATCCACAGCGGCCAAAATATGCGGTACCACAGATGGCAGTTTCTTCGCCCGCACTTGCTTTAAGATAGTATCATCAAGCTTCCGCGAGCCCAAAAGGCTTTCCATACAACGTAACACCTGGGAGGGGGTCTTATCGTCTTGGTAAAGCAAGTTATGTGGCAGGTTAGTCTCCGGCTTCCTAGTCCGTTTAATGGTCACATCCTTTGAAAGAGTATATGGAAAGTTTAACTGAGCTGCTTTCACCAGATCTCCCACCCCTGCTGCGACAGCAAAAGGAAGGGGTTCCACCATGTAAGAAAATCTTATTTTCTCTGATACTGTGCGCCTGGTGGTAGAGGTGGTCTTAATCTGGTGAAACTGCAGTTGCGGATTTCGGGCGCTGTAGTAGGGCGATTTTGAAGTAACGATGTGCTCGGTTTTAACGTCAAGTATTGATAATAATACCAGAAAATGGATGAAGCACTGTTCACAAAAGGTGTGAAGGCTCACCAGTTTTGTAGTGGCCCAATCAATCAAATGATTTATTGTGCCAAAATATGGTAAAAACAAAAAAGAGTTGTAGCGGTAACGGATAGGTGCAAATGCAATGTGTACAAATAACGTCAATAACAATGGTGTATATCTCAACGCATTTGTGGGAAACACACTCAGGTGAAGATGATAAGTGTACGTACTGTAAGGTGATACACATAAATGCATAATTAATAATGGTACAACACATCATTTTGGTGAATAAACCAACAAAAGTGTCATAGTAAGAGTGAAAACCTCCAGTTTATGAAAAATCATTTGAGACTCATTCTTCTAAAAGCTATTGCTCACGATCACTAAGATTCGATGAAGAAAAGGGAGTAGTTACATCAACTAACATTTTACAAGGTGACCCCCGAATTAATAATCAAGGTCATGCCGGAACGATGTGACTTAAGGATGAAGCAAACAAAAGTCGAAAGGGTTCGTCAATATTTGGTGTGAGTGGCCTCGAAAAATTACGCGGAAAATGTTTTCGGGACGAGGGGAGGCAGAAAAGCATGGGCTTTTGCAGAAAAATGGGTGGATATCTAGACAGGAATCCGTTACTTGTCCAAAATTGACGGCATTTTGCCAGTCTTCCGAATCGTCCGGCCAGTAGAGGATTCTGAGTGTACGGACGTTGTGGAATGTTCTCTCACGTTGTATATATTTGTGGAATCAACAATGAACGCAGAATTACGTGATCAATAGTAAAACGTAAAACGATCATGCTACCCAGGATACAAACATTTCCGACAAAATCGTTTATGCAAAATTAATAAATTTGTGTTAGGTAATAGAATATATAGAATTAGCCAACAGTCGTTATCATATAACGCAAAGAGTACAGTGACTAGCAACGTTTTCTGGTATACGGTGACGGTCAAACTTCGATGTCGATTTGCTCTATAGGACCACATGTATATATGTTTAACAACACAGAACAATTGCCAAATGGCTTATCAGGGGGAAAAACACGAATGAAGACAAAGTATTCGCGCGATTATGTGCGACAAACAAGTTGCCTATTTCTTTTCCCAAACAGTTTCAGCGGAAGACTTATTATTAATAATGGAACGACTCACTGACAGGTCACTGTTCATTGAATTGAATAAACTACCACACGAGAGAAGGACAGTGCCAGAGAGTAGCTTCGGGAGACGACCAGTAGATAACCGCACGTGCGACGTGAGATGACGAACGTTGATCGCCGGTAGATCAGCAGATAAGCGGAGCTGAAACATTTCACCGTACAATTACTTTACTGACTCAAAATTTCATACGAAAGAAAGCAGAGAGGTTGCGGTGTAACTCCCGTTTATTCTTGCTGCCGATTAGATTAAAAAATGACGGTGACGTTTTCAAACAAGTGTACAAATGACGCTTATAAAAATGCTGTATACAAAATCGTACAGTAAATGATTTGCATTGTAAAGCTATGAACTCTCGACATTATAATTATAGTAATCATGTTATGTTTTCTCTTTTATACTTAGTGCATTCATTTTTCACCAGCCACTGTCTTTAACGAGTAGCGTCAACAGTGAAAGTTGGCGTAAATTCTTCACATCGGTCCAGGAAAATGCATCCAGTTGATCAGTCTAGAATTCGGCGGTGGCGTCAATAACAAGTGTTACCTGGAGGTCGTTGCCGAGGTTATATGATGCGATGGGTGTGTGAAGTGGTTCCAACGGCAATGTAGGAAATTCAAGTTGAGCTAACGAATTGCATGTGGGTCATAAGCAGTTACTATGGGTTTGTGGGTCACGTATTTGTGAACTTCACGATTGTACTTCGGTTGTGAGCACTGGAGTGAATCAGGAGGATGCCTGTGGTAGTGGCACTTTACCTGTTGTGCTCAACGAGATAGAAACCAACATAAAGGGACCATAGATTTCTAGCGGCAGCAGAGTAGACATGCACGGCTGCTCAAGGCCGAGTTACGATGACATCGGACAGCTCGGCTGGGTAGAAGATTACTAACCGTTCCGATCAAACAGATACAGTCCTAAAGTTTGTTATAACAAGAAACCTCAATGACCTTTCTGACTTTAGGATGGGAACGCCCCTGTGCAAGAGTGACCATAGAACCGTACGTCTGTAGTTTGATTGTGTATAATCCACCCTCTGTCAAACGTCGTAGATTTTTCAGAGGGATGAATATGCAACAATCAAGGTGGGATGTAAAATAGTTAATTTGGAGAGATTTCAATGGTACCAAAGATAACAACAAAGCTTGGGCCATGATTAAAGGTAACCTCATGCAACTCACCGACCATCACGGACCACTAAGACGCAGCAGGCATAAAGATAAGCATCTGTTTTGGGAGAGTAAGGTCAAAAAGGCACTGAGACACAAATGGAAAGCCTGGGCTGCTTACAAATTGTCTGGAGGGGTGCATCAGGCTCTGTCAATATAAGGCGTCTGAAAAGAAATATTCTGAAGTACAAAATGGAAGCAGAAAAATTCTGAAATGACTGGCACATAAACATCATAAGAACCTTAAAGCCTTCTTCGACTATGTCCAGACAAAAGGAGCCACTTAGAGAGGACTGAGTAGCATTACTGATACTGTCGGCAATGTTACTAAATCATCTCTACAAAAGCGGAAATTTTCTGCCCAATTTTTGAGGCGGTATATATTCCAGACTCTATCACACTCGGACTTAGCACGGGGACATTAAGATGGCCAATGATGGAGAATGTGGAAATAGGAGAGAAAGAGGTTAAGGAAAGTCTAGATAAGCTAGACGTGAATAAGGCGATGGGGTCAGACTGTATCTATTCAAGGATACTACGATGTCTCGGTGATGTTGTATAGGAACTTATCAGTATATTGTCTGATCATATCCCCCAAAATGTCATCATCCCGGAAGACTGGAGGAGGGCGTGCGTTTTGCTCATTTACAATGGGATAAAAAACACGAGTTGAGAAACTACCGACCAGTAGGTCTCACAACAGTTATCCTGAGATTGCTTGAAGTAATTATTAAGGAAAAAACTGTGAGACATCTTACTGCGAATAGGCTTCCCTCCATAGAATAACGTGAATTTGTAGGGCATAGGTCTCGGATCACCAATCTGTTTTGCTTCCTCGATGTGATCACAGAGAGGTTGGATAGGAGAGAGAAAGTTGAGGTTTGCTACTTGGAATTCAGGATGGCATTCGATTCCGTGAACCACCGATTGCTGGTCCTCAAATTAGGGACCTTTGGTCTTCCTTCAAGACTGTTAGGATGGATACAGGACTTCTTGAGCAGACGCACCATTCGTTTAGAGAGAGCAGGGAAAATATCTACAGAAGGTGTGGTGGTTAGTGAAGTACCTCAGGAACCAATGCTTGGACCACTATTGCTTAATATTAATCAAAAATTTGTATAAAACTTGAAGTGTCCCTGCTAGATCTTCGTTGTTGGTGTAAAGATTCCAGGTAATCCTGGCGACACGATCATACAGGAGTACATGAATACTGTTCAGAAGTGGTGAAGTTAATGGCACCTACCCTTGAACGTAGAAAAGTGCAATCAGCTGGTTGCTGGGAGACAGCCCAGGTTGGTGAAGTTTTTGACAAGTAGAAGGAGAATGGTAAGCTGAAGAGGACAGAAACTACCAGGGACTTGGAAGTGCTCATAGATGGGAAATTCAAAGTGTCCAAACAGTGTTTAGAGGTGGCACGAAAAGGAAGTGGAGCGCTGTATATGATGAGGGAAACGTCCGCGTCAAGGAGACCGGAATGTTATAGCCGCTTTATAAAGCATATATGAGACCACATCTGGAATATTGCGTGCTGGTTTGGCGCCCTGTTATGGTATAGGACGTGAAGTTAATTGAAAAGTTCAGAGGAGTTTTACAAAGCTGCTTGAGGAAATGCGAAATTACTTGGATGAAGAAGGGCTAAGAAAACTTGATCTGTTTTCTTTTAGGCACAGGAGGGTTAGAGGAGACTTGATAGAAACCTTCAAGATTCTTTAGTGAATAACCAGAGTTGAGCGAAATCCCTGTTTGGCCTGCATACAAACTTGCACCTCTGAGGCCAAGAACCAAGTTGTAGAAGAAGAGGGTTCCTACATCGATTAGAGCCAACTTCTTCGTATGTTGAGTCATTAGCTGTTAGAATACGCTTACATGGATTGTAGTACCTTTTGATAATGTGACAGAGTTCAAAGGAAAGCTAGATAGGTGCTGGCCATCATTCTTTCTGGACCTGTTGTGAGGGTTTGATTTGGGCGAGTTTTCCAGGTACTTTCCTTGTCATAAATTTAGGTTGGTCAATTTTTCATCTTCGTTTGCTATTATCGTTATCTTACTTTTAGACCTCATTCACTGCTTTTATTTATTTGCAAAGTTAGTCTAAGTATCTGAAAGTATGAGTTCTAAGAATCAAACCCATGCTGGCCTTAAACTCAACTCTTGTTTCGCGTTATTTTACTGGGAGGATGAACCTGTGTGGATCGGTGGTACTTGTGAACCTGTTCTGTTCTAATGAACCTGATAGCTTGAACTTCTCAGCTTCTATCTGGTAGCTCTCATAATAGCTCATGGAAGTGAAGAATCTCTTCTCATTATCGTCGTAGCACTGGCGCCCTCATGAGCTCACTGGTGCAAGAAATTCAACAATTTCCGGCTAAAGTCGTTTCCTTCTGGGAACGGAACTTGTTTTGAAGTATAAATTTTGATTACTTACAAAAAGTATTGGCAATTTACTTCCTCGCACAAATAGTCATTTGTAACCCGTTTCGACCTCAAAACACCATACCGGCTGTAACGCAGCTTGCCGCTTTTCTGTAGGCGCCATTTTGGTTTCCGACTGTGTATATCATGTGCATGTTTTACTAGACCGTTGACTCATGTTTGTTTCTGTTTTCTACTTTTATAGGGCTATTACCGGAACCCTCATTTCAGAACGGCGCAGTCCCCTGATGTCTTTTCCTTGCACAAAGCTGGTTTACGAGTGTAACGGATACACGTAATAAGAATAATCGGTTCGCAAGTTACACGACGAACTACATAATTGGCCTGAATAAGTGGACTAATGCCAATGATAGGTTGTTTTGCGAAAGTGGTGAAAGAAGTTATCATCGTCAAACTTGTACCTGGAGCACCTTTTGATGTATTCCAACGCATTTATCAATACTGGCTACTTACAGTTGATGAAATATAGGTACATCACCTTAAGGTTCGCTTTTAACACTTTTAACCTTTTGAAAATCAAGGACTCGCATGAGGATATTTGTTCTCCCCTTGAAACGAACTTCAAACACAACTCTCATGAAAGCTGTATTTACCCTTGACTGTATCAATCGCCGAAATGGAAGACAAATGCCTGCTTCCCGCCCTTATGCACCTGAATCCATATATGGGTGAATATTCATGGCTACCTGCGAGCTATCAAACAAATAAACACATAGGTGACTGCGCGAGGGAGCACACCATGGCAAGGATTAAGATCCGGGGTGTCGATCCACACGAACTGCTTCAACAGTTACTTTTGTAGCACTCACCACATATGCTGTTCGTGAGGTTCAAGGTATGCAACCCCGAACCGTGGGAAAGTTGGGTCTAAGCACATGTTTCTCCACTGACCGTTTATCTTTAAGAAGTGCTTCCCTACGCGAGTTAATACACGTGGGAGTAAGCAGGGATATGTGTGGACTGTTTGAGGTCTTCTGAGTCTTGAACGGCAGTAGTGGAACGCTTCAATATCCACGATGTTCCTGGAAGAAGAGATTCAGTTCGTGGAGCTGCTCAGGGCAAGGTTTCACACTCATCCTTCGAGTCACCCCCGTCGTACGCCACTGAACGGCTTTCAAAGTAAGTTTGTCCTTATGTAAGCGAGGAGAGCAAACAACGCTATCTTGCTCGATATGACGACAAACGAATCCGGTTTACAGGTTTTTGAAACATGGTAGCTCGAACTTTTCAAAAAGTGCGTCAGATGGCCGGCGAGCAGTGAGCTTTCTTGGTATTTGCCTCGAAATTAGGAGAACCCTACAGGTTGTATTATACGATATTCCGGAATTCATTTTCTCTGTCTGTAGGTTGTAGCGAAACTTTGCCGACGGAATGATGGAAGTTATGCTCATATTTGATTAGCATAACTCTGCACTTGCTGGGATTGAATTCTATAACGTTCGCTTTGCCCACTTGTAAAGGGTGTTTATATCAGCCTGTAGAGCGTCCACATCAGGGTTAATATGGACAGCATGCCAGATTTTAGTAACATCAACACTGAGGGAGATAGTACCTCAGATGGCAGGTCGTTGATGAAGGTAGAGAAAAATAGTGACCCTCAGATGGAGCCCTGTAGCACTTCGCTGAGGCTGAGTCCGGCGACGCATATGAAAGTATCCACCCGCACATGTTAGGAACGGCTTGATGGGTAGGATCAAGGCCAGCGGAAGGGGCTACCTCTGACAATACAGTAGTGGAGCTGGTCGAGTAGAAATGCAATTCACACGATCGAAAGCCCCAGCGAAATCGAGGTAAATAGCACCAACCCCTCTCCTCTCTTAGCAGCAAAATTCCACTGGTCTACGGCTAACAGCAAGTTCATGGTACATGGGCGGTCGTGAAGGGAGCCGCATTGCTTACTTCAGAGAAAAGCCTGATTATAAGTATCTAAATGGTCAGCCATAAAGGAACACTTCAAGCGTCTCAGAGAAACAGGATTGGAGACCAGTCGAACGATAATCATAAGGCTAACAGCGCTGTTCACGCTTGAGGATGGGATTGGTGTTTGCCGAGTTCCAGCTTCTGACAATTCCTGTTCCAACATTCTGTGTGAACACGATGCTTAACGAGACAGATAAATGTGCAGACCCCCTTGACAGGAGTAGAGGGGATACATAGTCTGATGCAGGTGATGCAATTTCAATTTTCTGAAGTCTCATTAACACACTATCTGCTGTGCTACTTACTGAATCGTTAGCCAATGGTTTACTTTCACGTTGAGCTATATGCAATCTAGGAACTCGGTAAATTTCTCTCTCAGTATCCAATGACTGAGAGGGTAGTCTACATTCAAGAGTACTCATGAAAACTGGAAATAATTCGGTAGTAATTGAATCAGTGTAAAGTAAAATTAGATATCTCACCTTGAGTGAAGAAGAATGTGCCTGTACAACAAAGGTGAGAGCCAGACACCTCTCAGTGAAGAGGGAACATAAAACGGAATTGAGCTTAATCGAACAAATAATCGTTGGTTGGGTCAGGGCCGAACGATTGTTTGCGCATCAAGGAATGATATGACTTCAACTTACCCCAGAAAAATCATTGGGGAATGCCTAATTCTGGCATTTAGAGCTCTACAGGGCTCAGACTGAATAACGTTAAGAGAAACAGCAGCAATGTTTGATGTACGAGGAAAGGTGATTATTTCAGTTTACTGCAGGTGAATAATGAGGCGTTGTGCCATCTTGAGACACCAATCACACAAAACACAGGGATCTGGAAAGTAATGTAATAAGTCGCAACAAAATCAACAGTATCTGCCTAGGAAAATTGGCCAGAAATGTTAACACTGTTTGCCGAGTAAAAGTTCGGCATACAGTTTGTAAACACGGTGTTGTATAAGTCAGCTTGAACTGGAAGTTCCGCCATTTGAGCTCGTGGGCTCTTGCGGGCCGGTTAGCTCGGACTCACCAGTTTTGCCTATACAAATTTGTGAGTTAAATTTATACAGGTTTTCTGGACCATTAGCAAAGCGCCGAGTTAAGCGTCGTTCGAAATCCACTCGATCTTTCCTTACTAGTTTGTTGCATCGATTTCAAATTTGCGCGTAGAGGCGACGATCACCAAAACACCTCGATGTTTTACACTGAACCTACGGCGGAGGTTTAGCGTGAAGCATCTTTACTGCTCTGTATCGCGACTGCTGTGGCGGTTTTCGGCGGGTTGTTGGATAGAATGGTGGTGAATAGCCGATGATTTCGCAGATGGCATTGGTAAGGTGGTTTTACATTTTTTCAACGGATGCTTAAGAGACGAATCGTTCTCACATGGCGTCAGAAAGTTATGCAATAAACAAATCCACCATCACTCTTCGAAAATTTCTTTTGGTAGTTTTCTTTTGGAGTGAGATCAACATTACAGATGAAGTCGAAGGTAATTACGGCGCGATCTTTCAAGGTTGGCGGTGTGTGCCATATCAAATTATAGATAGTTGAGTCAATATTGGTGAAAACATGACGTAGAAAGAAGGAATCATGGTCTTCGCGCCATAATCTTTCGTCAGCTGCATGTTCGGTAAGGTCCTCAGCCCCGAATCCGATTAGAAATGCTTCATGCAATGCACCAAGGAATTCCTTGTACAAGCAAGGTTGGAAGTCAATCTGAGATGACTGAAAGTCACCAGTTATTACGACCTATGAATATCATAGCGGTGGGAAGCATTTGAGTCCGGATGGGATTGTCTTGTCCATTTCAAAACAAGAGTAGCGAGGCCGATAAGTTACACCGGCTTGCAATCTGCTGGAGTTAGGTGACGCAATTGAGTATCAAGTGGACTTTGGAGTAACGGTAAACCTTCGCCGCGAGGAGGCGCCAACCCAGCGAGGGTCACGGACATGAAGGGCAACACTGCCACCTTTATCCGCTATTCTATCATGCTCTGCCCATTTTGGGACCATAATGATTTGTCGAGAGCCATGATTCAGCAACCCGGGTAGCAAAGAAAGCACCAGTGAAGCAAAGCTCACAAAGTTCACTCAGATTGTCCGTCGAACGCTCGGTGTTGGTGTAAACAAATTTGACAGGATTTATTCTGATTGGGTTCTTGTCGCCAGAATCGGGAACCGGCTGCAATTCCTGTGGGATGCTCGGCACATTTGAAGGGTTGTCGCCGACTCTGATTGGGCCGGCTGGGATATGTTTTGAGACTGAGGGTCTGGTTAGGGAACCACTAAACGAGCAGCTCGTGCAGTCAACCAGTACTTAACCCCCAACGTTCTTCTTCGAAACGATTGTGATGGATGGTTATGCCTCCAGGGAGCCAATGGCGCCCGTGGCGAACACGCTGTAATATGTGTGAAGCTTTTCCGGAGGCAGTCACGGTACCTTTCAAAATTCTTGGAAGCCCATATGGGGTCAGTCTAAAGTGCGGAATTCGCATCATGTCCAGCGAAAGCATGTTTTCTAGTTTTAGGGTTGATGCAAGAAATTTCCGTTGATTAACACTGAGCGCAGAATTATCCTGACACATTTTAGGCGCATTCATGTGGGAACGGCCAACTGCGGTTGCCCTTTTTATGAATAGGCGCCTCTGTTGCCGGTGAATCCATGATATGCCGGGATAAATTGAGGCATCGCCAAACGGGCGCAGCTTAAAGGTTGTTAGTAGAAACTCCTCAGTTTCCGAAACAGCTACAAGGGAAACCCACACCAGCATCGGTTTACGTATGTTTGTCAAGCCAGATTTTCTCGCAAGACGGGTAATGTGAATGTGACACCAAAATTACTCTGCAGTTGAACATGCAGAGCAAGCTAAAGTTAGCGAACATGTTTATCGCGTAGCTGAAGGAACGAATCGAGGCATCATGGAAAGCCCTATACTACCGTGCAATCCATCCGGGCGGCAGAGTGCCTAGTGTTGACGACAAGCATACCAGTACCTATTGAACGCGACAGCAGCCGCACATCTGTCGTAGCTGACGCATGAAGTCTTTTAGGCCGATTGGTTCGCAATCAGGCTGGGGTATCACACCTCGATTAGGTTGACGTTCGCTAGCGCCAGCAGCGGCAGTATGGGGCGTACTGGTTCTGCACGTTGGCTGGCCACTTGCGGCGATCAACTTACTGGCAGTGCCCACCAGACCAGCAAACAGATATCAACCGGTATCACAGTTGGGCTGGATGCGATCCAGGATGGCTGTACTTAGTGCACTGTACAACTCTAGATAGACATCAGGGACCAGATCCAGACGTGGTAGCACATGCTTCCTCATATGAACAAACTCAGTAGGTGAACAACAAATAGGTCGTCTGCTCATTGTGCACCGTAGGCTAGCAGCCGCAGCTGGGGTTATTGGGCTAGGCCGTAGCAGTATCCAAACATTATACCACGCAACAATGACAGCTTTGTTTACAGGTACAAAACAAAAAGTGGCGGTAAGACGGCAATGGGAGAAAGGCTCACGTCCACAGCTAAATACCATACTCTTACAGAAACTTGAACAAAACAAATAGAAGACGAACACTGGTAGATACTAGCATTTCGTACTGGCCCGTCAAAACCAAATAAACAATAAAACGGGAAACTTCCAATTTAACGTCTACAGTACTTGGGGGTACGAACATATAAATCAACAATAACAGAAAAGTCCATTCGTGTGGTTTGAATGACACTCACTGCGACTCAAGACCAAGGCAACCTCAGGTTCACAAATAATTGTTTTTGTAGACACAACACAAGTTTGAACCGGTTCATCGTGACGTCTCACAGAAAAAACACGGAAATATCAACTTACCTTCAAATTTGAATCGCGCGCCGCATGTCGTACTTCGAATGAAGTAATCGTACTCCCCTAATTCTGCAGTTGCATCGTACTTCATTCATACGTGTATCTTAAACATAATATATATTAAAAATTTGGTATATGTTGGCTAGTTACATTGGTTTCTTGTGGCGAAGAACGTTTTGCACTTTTATGGTTACTTCGCCCCCAGATTATTCCGTAGTTTCTTATCGTTCTGAGGGGTCTAGATCTCCAGCACAGCTGATTTCGGTAGGACGTTGGATTGCGACTTCTCCTTCTCACTTTTGGGGAGAGTTAAAACGGTTAGTGTGTAGGGGTTGCCTCGCTTGATGGTAGGCCGTTCCGGCTGTTGCGCAACATGGGAGTTACACACTGGTTCAATGTGAAAGAACTTTCTGGCGATTTTGGTCCTTTGTGCAGAGGCTTAAGACTGGATGCACAAGTCATCCGGATCCAGTTACTATGTCTGGTTTGAAATACAGAAGGCTTCTGGTGACCTGAAATCCAGTCGTCCGGATCACCCCTGGGACCACAGCAAACACCAAGAGAAGTGTGAATTACTAATCTCACCAGACCTTAGGGAAGTGGAAATCGAGTAACACGTTGGAGGGTTTATTAGAAGAACAAACAATGAATGGAAGCGTATTCCAGCGATTAGCAGCACTGTATGGGTATAACTGTTGATTTTGCCTAGGTCTGTTGCATCATTTTGAGACTGATGTACTTTGTTTGATTAGTGTTGAAAAGTGGCCCTGTTTCATTATATTCCCTGAGAATAAACAGTATTAGCCATTTTTGTTCTTACCTCAGCTATTGTAGCCCTCTCCCTTACTATTATTCAGTTTGAGCCCTGTACATTTCTGAATGCCAAAATAAGACATTCTTCTTCCATATTCTTTCTTGAGTAGATTATAAATCTTGCTATTTATCGATGCGTGAACAGCCATTTTGCTCCGACCCAACCAATGACCATTTGTTTGAATGAGCTCGATTCCGTTTTATCGTTCCCCGTTACTGAGCGTTGCCTAGTTGTCAGATTTGTTGTACAGGCAAGTTCTTTATTCAATTTCTGAGGATTTTTTACATTCGATGTGAGATATTTAATTTTCATATGCATTGATTCAATTAGTAGCGTATTAAATCCAGTTTTCACGAGCGCCTTCTCGTTAACCGTTTCGAAGATAAATTATCTTTGCTGACGTTGGATACTGAGAAAGGCATTTTTGGATCATCAGATTACGCGTAACTCGTTGTGAATTCGAACGCTTAGCGAATGATTCAGTAATAACTGCTGCCTAAGAATTGTCCATGGCATGAACTATTAGATCTTTTGGTTGCGATCTTTCTGGCCTGTAGCAGTCACTGGGATGAGGAACGTTCGCACGAGTTTTACATTGAGGAAAAAGTGTGTAAGAATGATGTCACCATGGAGTCTTTAAGATTGAAGTGGGTGAAAACCACGATAATCTCATGGGAGGTGGTTGAAGCCGGCCACCACTTTTGGCGACTTCTCGCTAGACACGTTCTGCGGCGACTTCGTCTACTACCATGCCGACATACATGGCCTGATTAATATACTCAACAACTGTTCTCCTATAGACCCCACAACGCATTTGGAAAGCCTAAATGTCGACGGGTAAAGGCTATTTTGATCATTCTAGCAGTTTCAGATATCTTTATGGCGGCCATCTGGTGGTGACAGAAGAAGGGCAAGCCAAATGGCAAACAAATCCCCAAATCAGCTTCCGGGTCCATTGTTACGATATCTATTGTCCTACTTGTGTTATATATCACAGATAGGTTTCCACAGCCTCATCTCAGTGAATTATGTTCATATTTACTCTCGCTCAGAGGGTGATTACGGTCATCTGACTAAAACTTATCACCATCAAGATGGTATCAAGAGGTGACCGAGGAGTACAACTAAACACCATTACGGTTCACGATGATATTGGAAGGAGTGGAGAATAATGAAAAAATGGTCCAGTAAATGGGAATACTGTAATGTCAATCTAGACGGGATAAGGGTGAGTAAACAGCATCGATAATAATGATAATGCGAGTATGTACATTCGAAAGTAGGATAAATAATAATAAAAGCGCTTATGTCTCAGTTTAGAAATAACTGACAGAAAGAGGCCTACGTGGTAGCCGCCATTCGTCTAATGGATTATTAAAAGAACGTACTAACTACGGAATCACCACCTCTTCTGGCAGCACAATTCAGGAGAAACAGATGCAAACGCCAAAACTGCTTTTTCTGCGTTACTTTGTATTGCTAGACGAGATATAGCCTCAGATATCCGCATCCCGTATGGATATCAAAACCAGCTGCAACTTCGTCATTTCCGCCTATGGGAATCAAGAAATAACTAACGGCTGCCGCAACTTCACTTAATAAGACCGGAAGTAGCAGTGGGCCCAGCATGTAGCCCCGCAATACTGCAATCGATGCGTAAAAAGACACTGGCTGTTCTCCATTGACTTGCACGTTGTATGTACGATTTGAAATATAATGTTGCAATCATAACCGTGCTGGTTTGAACGGACCCGGCAACTGCAACTTCTGTGGAGGAGTTTGAGGAGTTGCCTTGCCAAACGCTTTGACGAAATCTAAGCGGCTTCCCCTACGAAAAATTCATCTGCAGGTCGTGTGAGCGAATCACTGATGACAAGCAAGTTGGTAGCCTTTGAATGGCCGCTTGCAAGGCCATGCTGTTTCAGCGTTGGAAGGCATTGTGCATCTGGGTGCTTCTGTAATCAATCGTTCAGGGTGCTGTCCACAATTCTGCGGAAGCATGATAGTGGCGCTGTCTGGAGGTTGTCCGCTTCGGTACGAATACCATTGTTGTGTATTGGTGAGATAACGCCGTGTTTCCACGAATTCGAAACTTGAGTGGTGACATAAGAGTATTAAAATATTAGCCAGCGGTTCTGCCAGGACATCTATGTACTCCTTCAACATTGTTGGGGTATCTCATCGGAACCCATTGGCATAACCACCCGTTTGCTTTGCACGTTGATACCAGTGAACTCAGGCATGACCTTATTTGTTAGACTGTCGCTGCTTTTTAGATCCATAGATTTCTCCTCCAAGTTGGTACCAAATGCCACAGCGAATTGAGTGCGCAAAATACCTACAGTTTCGCAGTTGCTTATTGAGAGCCTATTGTGGCCGTTGGGACTGGATACGGCATCTCTAGATTTGGTTAAGGATGCCATATAATAAAAAATTCTCTGAGGTAGTCAACGAAGGACTGCGCTAAACTGAGCCGAAGATCTCGGCGG
>JTDE01001822.1:44145-69105 GCA_014338405.1 Paragonimus skrjabini miyazakii | reverse complement strand
CATACACATCTGTTACGAACGCTTTATTCGTTCAGCGACAGGCTACATCTTCTGTAAACATGGAGGTGTACAGCTGAGATGTCTTCCCCTATGAGCATCTTATCAAATGGCTGTATCCAGGACTTGCGGTGAAAGAAATGAAAACGGCAAGGCCGAGTGTTTGTCATAAGCACAATTTAGAGACGTGATCCTTAATCCCCCACTGCACGTCCACCTTTCTGGAGCCATTTACGGATGATCAATCGACCTTGCGAAGACACTCCTTCATCTTGCTAGTGCCAACTTTCTTGGAAGTTACGGCGTGTCACTATTCCCGGGCAAATGATAGCGATATCACAGATTAGGCGAAATGAGATTGTCACATCATCGCTGGCACTCTGGAGGGTGAAAACTTCAATTAGTTCAACCATAAAGGGCCCGTTGATCAGTACAAGGTGCAGTCGGGACGGTAGGTGCTCTTTCCGTCGTCTTGTATGTTAGTTTATATTCTCATTAAAGTCAACTTCTAGCACGAATTTGTAGGGTTCTTCAACACGAGTCACAAGACTGGCGAGTTTTGGAGTCGACGCTGGGAAAACTGATGTCTTCAATTTTAAAACCCCTAAATTTGTCAGATGTTGCTCACCAAATAGCACTGTGTGTTCTGTCGTTCCAGAACGCGCTTGAAACGGGCGCTCTGCAGACGATTCTAACTGTTAGGCAGGAGAAACCTGATTCACGTATGTTCAGCCACAACGATTCAGCAGTTGCCTATAGGATGGCGTTTGAAATCGGCCAAGCGCCTGGGTCTGCGTTGATGCAAGCGGCAGTGCCAGTATCTTTCCATTTGTGCAATCGCTTTGCCGCAGTTCGTGTCGGAAGACTTCCAGCTCCTGGCCAACTGTTTCTATCAAGCCATGTTTATAAAGCGCTAGTAATTTTGGGTACCTTGGATTGTGGTATTTGCATCGGCTGCTGAATTTTATTCCTAAAGGATGCAGCGTTCGTGACTATGCACTGCCAGTTGGGCGCAAGTACATGGCCCCTTGTTCTGCAACACTCGTTGAGTCAGCGTGTTTCCCGGACGTGTCTTGATATAAACTAGCCTATGCAGGACCGTCCGCTGAGCATTTCGAATCTACTGGTAACTAAAAGAAAGGTGTAGGGGAGTTAAACCTATGAGAATTACATCTTGGACCACGTTTCCTTTGTTGATTTGTAAACCCTCAAATTTCCCGCCTCTGCAACACGCACCACGATAACTTATCAGGAAAGCACCCATCTACGTCAGATTATGCGCTCAAACTGGGCCTGTTAAAGCGGAATATTAGCTAGGAGGTACCGCTGTTTTTCCTGAGAAACCGTGTTTGAAGCTCGGTATCTAGCGTGCCCCTTTTGTAAAAAGTAAACCTTAGTGACCTCGATTCTGGAATAGATTTAAGACGAAGAGGTTGAAGAGAGACGCATAATAGACCAAGCCGGACATTTCTAAAGCTTCCGGTTTAATTACTCGTCTATATACTTCCACTAACTGATGTCATGCCTGTGAGTGAGTAACGTATCAGTGCTCTGTAGTCCCGGCACTTCGTGTACAATTAGGCTGCAGTTCCTTTCGCAGCTGGAAGATCCGTGCTATCGAGTGACCCTTCAAGGTGCCTCCCTGATGCTACTCGAGAAATCCGGTTTGACACCTATTTGAGTGTTACTCGATTCAGGCCACTGACATGCAGCTGTGGCACCTTCTCTTGGGGGTGGTCATGGGACACTTGAAGGGGCCGTGGACATGTATCTGGTTAGTTCTGCGTAGTCTGTAGAATAAAGGTAACCCGCTTATGTGCAGTTTCAACCGCTCACACACCATACCCCAGTGGCTACGGTCGTCTACCTTTCTTTGCGACAACGATACGGTTTCGCTCTCGGGTACATCAAACAGAACAAGATTGCACCGCGCGAATTCACAGCTTTGACTAGACGCGGGAGTGGTTGTGCCCTGGATTCGTATTACCATCTGGACCTGAAACCCTGGCATGCTACTTCCCAAAGACAACTGTTTTCGATCTACGTAAAGTGTCTCGTGATTCGCCGTATGACGGGGAGCCCACCTGGGGGTGCATGCCGGGAACACTGTGTAAGGTTTACGGCGTTTTCTGCTGTTCCGCTCATTCCTAAGTCTCAGCACAGGAGGCTTCTCAGGGTCTGAGGGTTGTGCTTATGTATATACGTTCCCTGTTTGTCGTTTTGTGAGTTTTGATGTAGTGAATGCCCTATGGTTGCTACAGAAGTGAGGGGAACAACACCATCCGTTTCACTAGGTGGTGAGGTGATTTCAAGCCATAAATCATTCGGCTCAGTGACGTCTGTAACTTAGCTGAACCGGCAAGCCACAAAACAATTTGGAAGAGTAGGTGTGGTTTGGTTTCCTCAACGCTGGCACAGATCGGTGGGATTACATCCACTGTATGTCGAGTTTTACATGATTAGCGTACCACAGGTTTGCTTCCATATCCTACTGTTTGGGAGTACTTTCGCTCCACACTTGTGAGGTATGTCAGACTGGTTCCAGAAACGAAACGGATGTCAAAAAGCTTAGAAGTGTTTAGGAAGATGGATAGATCGGTTGTGAATGGAGCGAGGGTTGGGAAACCTGCCGCGTAATATTCAGGTCTGTTCGACGTACCTCTGGTTGCTGGTGTATGGGCTGCACCGTTGCAATCACTGTATTGTAAATAAATGCAGCAGTATCAAATCAGTAGGAACACCGAGCAGTTCTGCTTTGCTGACTGAGCCCATAGTTGGTTCCATGAGCCGGTCAAACTCTTATTGAGTTTTGAAAGTAGGACTGGAAGGAGGTCAATTCTTGTTGATGCACCGTTTATTAAGTGATTTGTTCGGAGAATGGCAGATGCAAGTTACGGTACATTTTGTATAGCGCGAGTAACTGAAGGGTTATTGAGTCCTTTTTGCGCTAGTGACAGGGCTTCGCATGAGCAATTTACGGGGACAATTCTGTTTCTTCTTATCTTTAAAAAAGCCGTGTCGACCAATATATTCAGTGGATTAACTGATCAATGAACTGCAAACGGAGGCGGGAGAAAAGAGGAGTTGAGGAACGCGCATCTTGATGCGCAGGACATCAACTTCCTAAGAGGTGGGTTGGAACGAGAAAAGAGAAGCAGCAACCGTATCGGTCAAGCTGGCCTTGAAAACTATCATAGGGTTAACTGGGACAACATGGTCAGATACAGTATCCCAAGCCTTGCAACCATGCAATGAGAAAAATGCTGTCCACCCGTCTGAAGAAAATCCAACGCCACTCATAACGACGTGATTAGCCTTATTACTGGGCAAAATAAGATCCCGATTTTGCCTTCATCGTACAAACTAGCCGGCGGTGATTTTAGTATGCCCAATCTCATTTGAATCACTTTAACGGGTTTCGTGAATCAAGCTGAGTTTCTCGCATGTGTCCAAATAAGTGGATGGCGTCAACATGTTTTAGTACCCACTGGACTAAACTACACCTTATATATCATTTTTGCGACAATCATCTACTCTGCTGCTGTATCCGTCTGAGAACAATTTACAGGAGGTGATCACAAGCTATTCAACTTCTTATTTGAATTGAAAGCTGTCAAAATGTCGACCGTCGCATATTACTGCCAATTTGAGTTCGTCGACTGGGACGTATTTACCACCTTGCCTAGGTAAACGGAGTGGAACACATTTTTTCCTACTTCCAACCATAGTGTTTCCACCGTAGTATTTAATTGACACTTCAGGGTTTACATCGACATCTAAGCTCCGAACTAGTCAAAACGCCGCATTATGTGTGGTGAAGGCAGAATCTTTACTCCAAAGGAGCAGGGTAAGCTCAAAAGTGCTTAGCAGCGCTTCTGACATTAACGAACGTCATATCCATTTTCAAATTTTGCTTGCCTGTAGACGACATCTTTGAAAAAACACCTAATAACATCTGGGTAAAAAACCTCTATACCACGTAGTACTACGCCGAACACTCTTCGAACTTGTTCACGTCATTAATTTCTCCACCAGAGGTAGTGATATAGATTTTGAAACCCATTAATGACTACAGCAGGATAGATCGTGCGCACAGTTACTTTTAAAATTTGTACCTGAACGAGAAAACGTCTATAAATTGGACACACAAGTACCAGTGTATATATATATATCCATGTTCGCAACAATCCTAAATACTAACGGCGCACACTGATTTTGTTGGAAAAAGCTACATCTGACCTGGACATTTCACAATTTTACAAAAGTCTTTCTATTTATTCCTTCCCCTCAAACACTCCTTGTGTACCACTTATTAATCTTTCGAACTGAGTATCGGCCATATAAAGTCGATCGTTATTAAAATTTGGTGATAATCATATTCACAGAAATCTAAACTTTTCTATCTTCCCTCATCCTGACAAACGTTTTTACATATTTCCCCGGAATTATCCACATCAAATAATAGCGAAATTCTTCAACTGTACATTTTCTTCATCCTCGGAGAACTTATTTCTAGCTTGACCTTGATCATTTGGTCAGTGTTAACTTTGTGAAGCAAGAATTGATGTAACTACTCAGCATTATTTATCGAACATTGAAAACTTCGAGAACTATCTTTTTAGAAACAAATGCCCCAAATGCTTTTTCAGAAACGGGAATGCTTCTCTTCTATCATGTCTGTCTTGTTACTTTATTTTCCTAATTGGTGTATTGTACAACTAACAATTATGTGTACGGTATGCGATTCGCGTTACAATGTGTATACTGATCACGCTCATGTGAGCATGTTTCTGACAGACGCGTCGGGAGATATACCATTATTATTATTGTTACAGAAAAAGGTGTTAGTCGATCTATTTTCGCGTTACATGGTAGTGACTATTTGTTGATGCAGTATGCATAATCAACTAATACATAACCATTAACCTAAGGTAAACGTTTTGTCAAAAAAAACATACTCCAATATTCACCCTAGTTCAAGCGGTCATTTCACATGTTTACTTAACACGTAATTTTATGTTCCATTCTTGACTCCACAAATATTTCTAAAGCAAGAGAACATTTCACAACCTCTGGACACCCGAAATCCGTGTTGGTTAGACAATCCGCGAGATTTGCAAAATTATCAGCAACTAACGGTGTCCTGTACAAATGTCCATCCAAAGTTCTACAAGAGCCCAAGGTTCCCCATGTGCCCCCATCCCGATAAGTTTTTTCAACATTTTCATACGCCATTTAAACTAACTAACGGTTAAATCCTTTGACACTGCATTTCACCAACCTCACATCGCATTTTTTGGGCGCGATTCTGACCATCATGTAACGAATCAACTTGTACCAAGTCTCTCAGGAACATGGTAAATGTTTCGTTAGAAGCATGTGTGTCAAACGCTTTTCTATAAACCAGCATTCTTCTCTCTCGTTATACTCATTTTATTGCTTTTTTTACATAATTGATGCATTGTACTATTGATAATTATGTGTAGTATGTGCGTTTAATTTGGTCCGGGTTAAACTGTTTGCTTTGATCACGTTCAGCTGAGCGTGTTTCTTGCAGATGTGTTGGGACGTCTACCATTATTATTACTACAGAACCACTTTTGCAACACCACAGGAGTTTTAAACACCCAAACCCAGAACCGTGAAAACAAGATATTCAGTACGCTTGGCGGTTACTTTCAATTTTATCTGTTGGATTCACCTTCAATACCATTAACTGATAGGGAGATAGTGTGAAATATCTTCACGGTATGATAACCCCAGACATCGATTATAAGCAGAAACGGCTAGCCCACGAATATACGAATTTTGAACAGGTTTTGCGGGACGTATTAATACCTAACGCTCAGATAATGACCTAGACCTTCAGCTGGGGGTACATTCATATAAAGACTAATAGTCACTCGGCTAGCGCAACCGTACCGTGACTCTGTTATCACGTGGTGCTATCATAAGACGGTCCACCGTTCTATATGCCGCAAGTGTCCTACTGGACGGTTCGCATGCTTGTTCGCTTAGCCTCTTGTCTGCCCCTTGAAAAATACGGAGTTTACTCCAAAATCGATAAAAAAGTTGGACCTTATTTGTCCCCATGTTTTGTTTGTTTTTACCGAAACTGAATAATGAAACAATCGGCAGTTGAAAAACCTAACAAGAGGAATGCGCTTGGGTTCACGTTATGTGATACTTACCGTCTGACAAAGATATACCAGCTTACCCACAGCATTAAACGTGAAGTACATGCTGCTGACGAAATTAATGAAGGTAAAACAGTTATTTCAACTTTGACCCAAAGGCGACACTAAAACACTGATGTGTGCAAACATTCAGGGGTTGATGTGTTGATCATTTATTAGGTAACTCCTAATGAAGATTTTGTTTTCCACGGAGTACCTAATTTGCCCACTGACCTGGTTTCAATAGAGTTGCCGTGGGATGTTGCACTAGAAAAACTGGATGACGGTTAACCGCTTGCATTGCCACTAACATTTTAACTCAGCAGACACCTTCAGTGTGACCCAGGACTTTCTGGTGAGGATAGGCTTACGGGAAGGCTCCCTACGGATTTCGTCTCAGAATAACTTGTCGTTAACTGTTATCAGTGAAATTTTAACTAAATTGCTTCACTTACATGCGGACTTGCCAGAGGATGTAAAAACTTTGCTGGGCACTCTCGTACATCAGAAGGAACATCGAGAGGGAAGGGACGATACGTTCAATTTGGTTCAAAGGACGTTCCCAGAAATGCAGTTCGCATTCACCAGAACGATGTTCATTATTGATGTTCAGTGTCGTTGTCGTTCATTAACAAGACGGACCCTGCGAGCGTGATGAAACACTTTCTAGAACTTATTAAATAAACGACCGACTCACAACAGCACGGATACCGCCGGGTTGGCAGTGACAAGTGTTGCATAGTCCACTCGGAATGCTTGACTGCCTATGCGCCAGAAAAATGGTTATTCCGTCAGATCGGACAACATTGGTTTACGTTCATATGGAGTGGTGTTAACACAAATAGACTTAGAACTTGTCCATATACCGATTGAGAATTTAAATCTGGCGACAGCCTTCGTTCTTGTCTCCAACCGGAGCATCGCGCTAATATGCCACCACAGTACGGATTGATATGTCCAATTTTTTCGGCTGGACGGCACACAAGTGATGTGTCTGCGTTATGATAAGATTGATCAACCTGTGGCGATGCCGAAGCATTGAAAAATATATAAATTCCGTGCGCTGTTACTGGCAAAACCAACCGACGTATCGGTGGAAACCAGTGCGCAATAACGTGTGATTTTCAGAAGGAACATCACACACTGAAAGATGCAGATAAGTCGGAATCATCCGAATTTACTCAGTTTCCTTTCCCCCTGAGTCCAGTTGTTTTGTTCGGTATAGTGATCATTTTTATCGACGTTCTGATCAGCAGACGGTTGGCAATGCATTATCTATCATTCGATAATAACGCGATCTTCGTTACCGCTGACCAGTTTGGTAGTTTATAAGGTGTTGTTCATTGTTGCCGTTCATTGTCTAACTTGTCTAACACATTCGGGTGATGACATTTGCCGACAAATTCCCCTCGGCGGCTTTTCGGCATTTCCATTCAAATCACAGTCATGACGTTTGAAACGGCTGGTGCGCCATCCAACATTGCTGGCCACGCAATTCTTTTGCAACCAGCTGGGAAGCAAGATTATGATTTCTGGGAAAAAGAACCCACATCAAATGATGCATTATTTGCACATCCTGCCACCGTGCGACCAGAATGCTGCTGTAGTATCTGTTGGAACAATACAGCGATAAATTACCCAGTGATTAGATCGTGACGGTCGGTGAGTTGCATATTATAAAACTCACCCGTGGCTTACGATAACCATTAAGATGCCTTAATCGAATGGACTTCTATTCTTAAAAATGCGTTCTATTCATTGCCTTAAACATTTTCCAGTGCCCAAAATGTTTTGTAAGACGGTTACCGAGACCTACCATGAACGATTGTTTCAAGTTTAAAAAACACGTCGTCACTAATCCATTCCTGTACACACTAAATCATTGATGTGGCGTTGCTTTTTGCATATGTTCTGCGCCTCAGAAGTATGTCGAACATGAATTTTAGAGGTGCAACTCCAGTGAATTCGGGGAAGAATCAGTGGCTGCCGCCCACAAATCATGGTTTCCGCCGAATTCAACGACTATATCACTATGAAATTACCTATGACTTCCCCTGACGATGTTTAAATTAGGAACGAGAAGTTTGAAAATTGTGACTTGTGTCCGCTTTTATCGTAATTGGCGCAAAATTGGATTAATTAATTTGGTTGAATCGCTGGAGGACCATAGGACACCGGATAAGAAGTACAACGAGACGTCGACAACCGACGAGCTTGTTAGTATTGTCAACTTGATGGGAGTCACCAATGGATTCTTGTTTGCACAACCCTATCTCCGTCGCAGATTATCGTTGGCAAACCTATATTGTCCCCGATGTTATGGTGCGCCAGATATTTTCCCACGTGACGCACGAAGCTGTCAAAGAGAACCTACACAGTTAGATTCAAAAGGCCGGAGAAAGACATTGCCGATTGTTGAAGGACACATCAGACCGGCTCAGTTGTATGCAGATTAGCGAACATGCATATATGATTAGGCTCAAGCACTTTTCACTGTGAATCTGTTTTCACAAGATTTTGTACAATTTTAAGTGAAATGTCGTTTTGTTAGTGCACGATAAGCCAGGAGATCATTACGTTGGTAGCAGCGCGCTCGACACTTTGCACTAAGTATAATCCGCGCATGTCACGCGGAATGCAAACATATTTTTTCAGCCCAGCTAACCGAGGATTTTGTATCATCGTCCTGTGAGCAACCTGGAAATGTTCTGCGGGCGTTCAAACGGCACTCATGGGAAGTCTGTGTTGGCTGCAGGGAGTGTTCTGTGGGAGTTTTATTAGCATTACACGAGTGTTATATACGTGACAACATATCAGAAACCATGGTTTCAGCTAATTAACTTTACCAAAACACAGAGAAGACGTAACTCGTGCGAAGCCATCTGGAAGTATGCGGCATTCGTACAACATTTCGTATTCTGTAATTTTATTTGTTTTTCGCGACTTCCGCGCAACAGTCGCAGTTCCCAGCTCACATTCACGTTGTTTTGGGATCTACAACTGTGGTTTGGTTACGGATATCTCCGAACGATTACCTACCACTCGGTGGGCAATGGTTTACTGGGACGACCTCACGGTCAAACAAAAGCTCTCATCCTCACTGCAACGTTAGACCTAATTTGGTCAGAAAACCTTCGAGGGAGTCGTTCGCTAACGATTCATATTCACACCGATTTACTCGTAATCGTTTGCTCCAAAAAGTGCCATTTTCTTTATTCAACGGCAAAGAAGATAATTTATTTTGGAAACGGTTGTTGAGAGGGCACTTTCCATTAAAACTGCTGCCTACGTTGAATGATGACTGTTGTGTTTTTGATGGAAAATCTGTGACCGCATTCCCTGTTTTAAGTTATTCAATTCGTGTTCGTCCTTTTTCTTACGTTCGACATCCTCCTTGCAAACGCTGACATGACAATTCGAACTACGCACGCGATAAACCATTTCCCCACAAACTTTAATCTTGAGTTATTGATAAATCTTGATTTCGTTTATTCGTGGAAAGTTGTTCTCGCGTGGTTTTTTACTCTTTACGTCCCCCGTCTGAATCTTTGTTTATGTGTGCCCTGGTTTCATTTGCGCTTGGTCGCCCCGCAATTGCATGACTGTCACATTTAGTCGTATTCACATGAACCGTTAGTCTCGGAACTGGTATATTTGGTGGATTTGAAATCGCGGTTTGTAGTTATTTTCTGTTATCTACTTTGAAATAATTTCATTGTACCTTAGCACCTAACTAATAAGAGGCCCGCCTTTACAACCGTCTTCCTTTCTGGTTCCGAATCGGCTGCTCAGAATTTATAGACGATCGCTGCGTAACTAACTCGCCTACCCTAGTTCTAGCCTTCTGGCAGACGTTGTGAGTAGAAAAAGCGTTGCTCAAACATCCTCCGGCCTTCCGATGAATCCGCTTTTGTGGGATCAAGTATATTTACCTGTCGGTTGGAGGTTATAGGTTTGCACTTGCAATGGACGAGAGGATCGAGTTTGACACAAGTGATGCAGGGACGTGTCTTGTTGATTATCAATCGTCTGTTGTTGGGCGTGCCTATCATGCCCATGTCTGCGAAGGATATTCCCATCTTTATCCGCAACAACTGACCGGTGATCCTCAGGGGACCCACATTGATGATATCAGAACATCTTCAAATGTTTCCGCTATTCCTGCCCCAGTTCATTCTTTGTCTATGTTTCTTTATCCTGAAGATTATCTTAACCTTCGCAGAGACGTGTCTGGGAACGATGGATTGTTTTCTAGTTCATGTGATTGTGGTATGCATGAGCCCCTAAAACTAAGCAGGGGCCATATCCAGGGATAGCTCTAGGGACGTTGGCAGCCACACCGCGGGTGACGGAATGTGTATCCAAACTCCTTAACCGTGCTTCGGCTATACCTCCACATTCAGCTGAGTAATATTTGTTGGTGGGGGACATGCTTCTTGAAGAAGAAATGCGTCTAAAATATGGGAAACCGAAGGTTACAGGGGCACAGCATGATGTATGCAAGAAGTTGCTGGAAAGCTCTGTATTTAGTAGGACTGAGGATTTGTCTGCAAAGACTGACGCATGTGTTCTCTCGTCTAGCTCCTTATATAGAATTCATACAAATATGTTCCTCTTCCTATCCTAACAGACCACCTGACAATCTCCCCGTGTTGCTAAACATTTTTTCCATTCTACATAACCGCCGTATATACTAAATCGACATCGGAATTCGGCTGTAGTCGTATGCTGGTAAAAGCTACGAATGGATCTTTTTCCCCGTTATACGATAACAACTGTTTGTTAGAGATATATATTTTATTTACTAACACGAACTTATAAATTTTATATAAAACGTTTAGCCAGAAAATTTCGTATTCCATTATTAGTCACACTTCACATGATCACTACGTTCTCCTGTTTATCACGTAACTTTGCTTTTCATTCTCGATTCCACGATAAACTCCAACGCGAGACAACATTCCGTAACATCCGGACAATCAAAATCCCGTACTGGTTGGACAATTCCCGAGGTCTATGAAATTCTGTCGATTTTGAGGAAATAACGAAGTCCTGTCCAGAAGATCGTCCATTTCTCCGCAAAAATTGGACTCTCCTACCATCCTTCATCTTCACAAAAGTTTCTACATATTTTTTCCGGAACCGTCTACATCGAATGATTTCGAAGTTCTTCGACTGTTCAGTTTCTCCATCCTGTAAAAAACTTTTTTCTGGCACGATCTTGAACATAAGGCCAACGTTAACCTTGTGAAGCGAGAATCAATGTAACTGCTTAGCATTGTTTATCGAACATTGAACATTTTGAGAACTACCGTTTAAGAAGCAAGTTAGCCAAATGCTTCTTCATTAAATAGAATTTTCCTCTATTATTGTGTCCGTTTTGTTACTTATTTCCATAATTGGTGTATTGTACAGCTAACAATTATGTGTACGGTATGCGTTTCACGTTCCCATGTGTATACTGATCACGCTTATCTGAGCGTTATTATTATTATCATGCCTATGGGTTCCAGGGCAGCTGTATAGAGCGATATATGCGCGACTTAGTTATGAGTGTAGGCTTGCCAAAGACCAAGCTAGAACTCTTTGAAGGATTGCCCTTCGAATTTCCATAGTTTCATACGAAAGTTTGGGCTAAACCTGACCAACAGTTAGCAGTAGCTGATGTGAGAATAAAGATGGTTTATACAGTTTATTTGAAGAAAGTGACAAAACGTAGTACCATCTTTCCACACTAAACAAACAAATATCAGCAGTCTCAGTCTTAATGCAATAAATCTTAGCAACATCAACAACTATCAGTCATTTTCCTTGGTATCTGAAGCAGGATTAAATGGAATAACGATTGCTCTGCAATCGAACTTGTATGTGACAATACCTAACGCCTCCACGACGAAATACTCACTGATTCCAGAACCACTGATGAAATAGACACACTGTCCCGCGATACACTTTTTAAGCTGCACATGCATGAACTGGAACTATCACCCATCAGGACCAATCCAAGGCAAAGTGAAGTACACGGACTCTTGTATACATGCCCCCTCGTGTTCGTCGGAGTTAACATGCATAAGACGTTTCTCCAATTACTCTCTGACAGTCCCTTCAGAGTGTTCAAACTTGGAGACAATGCTTTTTGTTAACCGTAATTGCACTCATAGTTACAAAAGCGTCGACCAGCTAAGAGAAGCTAATGTAGGTCCTTCTACCCCGTATCCTTCTCCAACGGTGATAACATTTTGTGTTTCATTATGGTCCCACGGACAAACACATTCCACAAACTTCACAAATAGCTTTCGAGCGTCCTACATAGCGGACGATGTGCGGTTCTTTCATCTACCTTCACCACAAACCCCTTGCGCAAGACCGTTTAAACGTCCAGCCCGTTTTGAAGACTAAGAGATTAAGTGTTACATTTCCTTCTCACGGGTCTAACACACTACCCAACGCTCTGACCACAAATTGTAGTGGAACAGATGTGTGAACTACAATAATTCTCGATACAAAAATAACGAGTGAAGTCGAGGACTGAACTCACCAAAGATTGGAAATGTTCGTGAGGCGTCCAATGACTCTGGAAATTATTCGGATTGTTCCAAGCGTAATTGAGGATGCGAAGTAACCGAGCTGAAAGTTAATCCAACAAATAGGATGTTTTAAACCGGGTAGCAACCACCGGTGTCGTAGGAAGAACCAGCAAGCGCGTGTAGCAGAGTTAATTCGAAAACGTGTTGTGTTGTTGTTTTTACTCAAGTCAAACAAAAATGTACAATGTGGTCTGATGCAGCAGTTACGCAATGTTAGCAAAATGAAGTACAGAATAACGAAAATTCTACAATATTTCCCTCCCAGAGCATCTAAAGCTAGCGTTGATGCTCGGACAGAAGGCAAAATTAACAACACCGAAGCGATTTAACGAAAACGAGTAGGCAAGTTGATATGTCTACCTGTGCGAGTGGTTAAATGTGGCGGGAATGTGTTGGTGTCCGTGAGTGGTAGCTGGATGTTAGGAGATGTGCTCACTGGGATTGTGGGAACTACCTGAGTGGTAGGGAGAGGAGGGTTTGTTGTAAACTGACGTGTTAGTCTGTTTGGTGATTTTAGAAAGTCGTTGTCCACATACGCCACTTTCAGACGGTCAATGCTGACAGTAACACGTTTCCCTGCTCGATCGATGGTGTAGAACTTGTAATCACGTGATAATACTCTGAATGGTCCAGAGTATGGGGGTCGCAGTGAAAGCTTTACTAAATCACAGCAGACAAACACATGTTTGCATGTATGTAAATCACAGGGAATACGACTGGGCCATGTATGCTTCCACGTAGGGTTTGAGTGAATGTTCTCCATATGTCTCCGAAGGTCTTGCACGTAGTTCATTGGATCAGTTATGTGAAGTGAATCTTGGAACAACTCACCGGGCAGTCGCAGATTTGATCCATAGACTAATGCTGTTGGAGTGACTCCAAGATCTTCCTTAATGATTGATCTGATAATTGATAGAGTAAGTGGAAGGCACTCCGTCCATTTATGTTTTGAAGATTGGGCGATTAATGATGCTTTCAGTTTTCGGTGGAAACGTTTCACTAGACCATTCGAAGAGGGATGATATGCGGTCGTTTTAATGTGTTCGCAGGAAGCATTTACGCAATATCACGGGAGAGCTGGCATTGGAACTGCGCGCCTCTATCTGTAGTAACTACTGAAGGTACATCGAAGTTAGCAACCCAGTGGAGCAGAACCTTCCTGACAACTGTAAAACTAGTGGTGTCTGACATAGGAATAGCCATCAACCAACGAGTGAAACGATCAACACAAGTGAGCAGAAAAGTCTTTTCATCGGAAGGAGGTAGAGGACCAACAACATCCAAATGGATGTGAGAGAAACGAGAATTCGTTGTGGGAAAATGGCGAGGTAAGTAGACAACATGATGATGAATCTTGTTACGTTGGCAATGCAAAAAGAACTTTGCCCAAATGCGTATATCCTGGTTCATATTAGGCTACGCGTTACGTTGAGAAATGAGTTTAAGAGTGGCGCGTACTCTGGGGTGAGAAAGCGAGTGTAGGAAGTTGAACAGGGGTTTACGGCAAAGTATTGTAACAAACGGTCGCGGATTGGGGGTAGATACATCGCACAGCACAGTGGAATTTGAGTGAGGATGGGAACCTTGGACAGCTGGAGAGATGAGAATGACTCTGGATGAGACACTTCCTCGTCGTTCAGCTGTGCTGTTGCCAGTTTCTCCAGGTTAATCTCTGATTAACTTGAAACCGCATCACTATGTAGTCTGGAAAGAGCGTCGGCGACGACGTTGGAAGATCCTGGAGTGTGAAGAATATCTGCTGTAAATTGTGCGATGAAATCAACATGACGGATTTCACGGAGAAAATGTTTGTCCGGTGAGGAGTTGAGTGCGTAGACAAGTGGCTTATGGTCTGTCAGAACAGTGAAAACTCGACCATCTAACAAATGCCGGAAATACCGAATCGACAGGTATATCGCGAGTAGATCTCTGCCAAATGTACTATAATTTGCTTGTGCAGGGGACAGTTTTTGAGAGAAAAACGAGAGCGGTTGTAATTCCTCGTTAACAAGCTGTTGCAGAACTCCTCCCACTGCGTTTGCTGAAGCATCGGTTGAGAGAAACAATCGAATGTTAGGGCCGGTATTGAAATGAAACAAGGCAATCGTTTTGCAAAGTTCTTTCTTGTCAATGTTAAACACATGTAGCGCTTAGGCACTGAAAACAATGCCTTTTTTGATCCACGTAGGAAGTCGATCAACGGTTATAGAATATGTGAACAGTGTGGTATGAAACGACGATAGTATTTGATCACACCGATGGAACGTTGGAGTTTTTTAATTGAATTGGGAAGGGGGAAATCTTGTAACGCTTTGACTTTGTGTCAAGCGGTCGGATGCCCTTGGAATCGATTATGTCTTAGAAATTGCGGTAAATCAACACCGAGGACACACCTCGAGGGATTAATAGTGATTCCAAATTGGACGAAACGTTCAAATAATAAGCGGAGATGTTGTTCATGTTCACAATGATCTCGACTAGCAATCAACACATCATCAAGGTAAACATAAACAAAATCAAAACCTCGGGTAACTTGGTCCATATAACGTTGAAAAGTTTGGGCAGCGTTACGTAAACCAAATGGCATCCTGAGAAACTCAAAAACCAAACGAGGTTGTGATTGTCCTTTTTGTAATACACTCAGGGGCTACGGGAGTATGATGATAAGCCCGACCTAAGTCAATTTTGGAAAAGACGGTTTTGGTATCTGGAGTTAGTGAAAAGTCATGAATATGGGGAATTGGGTAAAGAGTGGGGGTTGTAACGCTGTTGAGTGCAAGAAAATCGCCACACGGACGTCAGTCGCCGGATGTTTTAGGAACCATGTACAATCGGGCTGATTAACAGCTGTATGACGGCCGGATAATACCTATCTGTAACATGTGATCAAATTCAGCTTTAGCAGTCCTCAGCCTTGCGGACGGA
This sequence comes from Paragonimus skrjabini miyazakii, assembly GCA_014338405.1. Taxonomy (NCBI): domain Eukaryota; kingdom Metazoa; phylum Platyhelminthes; class Trematoda; order Plagiorchiida; family Troglotrematidae; genus Paragonimus; species Paragonimus skrjabini miyazakii. The sequence goes on along the minus strand of JTDE01001822.1, from coordinate 53,420 downwards.
AGTCGACGCGGTCGAGCAGTAGTAGGACGACCTGTAATTTTGATGTGGTGAACTACTTCGTGTTTAACTTCTAGGGGGTCGTACGATGGAGTTGTATGCTTTGGAAAACTTTGGAGCAACGCAGAAAATCGCAGTGCAATCTCGGGTATGAGGGAATGCAAACCTATGGAATTTATCTTGGCCTGTGTGTCGTGCACCGTGAACAACGTAGTGCGATCCAGAAGATTCTTTTGTTGCACATCAACGCTGAGTCCGTAAACTGACAGAAAATCAGCACTGATAATGACATTCTGAACGTCAGCAATGACAAAAATCCAACGAAATTGGCGTCGCAATCCTAGATCCAGCGTACGTGAGCGCGTGCCGTACGTTGCTATTCGACTTCCATTAGCAGCTTGCAGGGCGGAAGAATTAAGCGAGGAAATGTTTTCCGCCGTGGAATCACACTCACTTCGGCTCCGGTATCGGTGAGCAATCTGATACCAGTAGACTTATCTGCTATAAAAAATAAGCGACATGTTGGAATTAAGCCAGCGACAGTCGTCGCCGTTACTGACTGGCCAGTGCGCTTCCCGAAGGGGTAGATTTGAAAGAGCATGGCTGGTTAGACTTCCTTGCACGCCGACCACAATTCTGGTGGTACCAGCAAAATGATGTATTCATGTTCGATGTATATGAATGCTGGCGGTTGAATGGACGCACACTAGATTATGACCGATTCCGATGAGAAAAATGGTTCATCTGCAGCACCTGCATTGTCATTGCAGTTATTTGTGCGGTGAGTGCGTCATTTGGTTACTGAGGTGGAGTGAGAAAGGTGACAGCAGCCAGCTGGGAAGATGGGTTAGCTTCCAGCATCTTATCCGCAGCGTCCGCTAATTCCATAATGGGGACGGTGGAATTAAACGATGCCAGTAGTTCACGAGTAGACGGAGGCATGTGGTTTATCCAGAGTTGTCGAAAAATAGAATCGTCCATTTTTCGGGGTCCAAGAAGCTGTTTCATGTGTCGGAGCAGTTGCGACGGTTTACGATCACCCAGTTCAGTATTGGAAAACAGCTGGTCTAACTTCTTCGGCTCTGACAGTCCAGTTCTATTAATCAAGGCTTTTTTTAAGGTGTCGTATGGGCATTCAGAAGGTATTTCATTAATAAGATCACAAACCTTCTCAGCAATCTCAGTTGGGATAGTTTGAACTACGTATGAATAGATCATTGGTTGTGACGTAACTCTATGAGTCCTGAATATAGCTTCGACCTGACCGAACCACAAACGGGGATTAGAAATCCAAAATCTGGGAAGTCGAATAGTAATGGATGTCTCTATGAAATCATTGTCAACTTCAACACTGAACTGAGACATGTCAAAATATTAAAATATCAAAAATAAGGTAGGTGGAGGAAATTGTCACATCGGGCTCACCAGTTTGTAGTGGAACAGATGTGTGAACTACAATAATTCTCGATACAAAAATAACGAGTGGAGTCAAGGACTGAACTCACCAAAGATTGGCAATGTTCGTGGGGCGTCCAATGACTCTGGAAATTATTCGGATTGTTCCAAGCGTAATTGAGGATGCGAAGTAACCGAGCTGAAAGTTAATCCAACAAATAGGATGTTTTAAACCGGGTAGCAACCACCGGTGTCGTAGGAAGAACCAGCAAGCGCGTGTAGCAGAGTTAATTCGAAAACGTGTTGTGTTGTTGTTTTTACTCGAGTCAAACAAAAATGTACAATGTGGTCTGATGCAGCAGATACGCAATGTTAGCAAAATGAAGTACAAAATAATGAAAACTCTACAAAATGTCCTAGACATTCATTATTATTATTATTATTATTATTATTATTATTATTATTATTATTATTATTATTATTCACCTTTCCAAAGTACACATGCACATTTTGCGTTCCAGCCACTTAATTCGGAAAACTAAGTTTTTCACTTCCCTTTGTCCTACACGCGTTGACCTTAGAGGGTGGAAGACCAGAGGGGTCTACCATGCGTTTCAGCCTATGTCTGATGTTGCCGGTTGTCATGATTATCTCAACCTTAGACTTGAAGTCCCTTGGCGCAACAGGACGGAACAAATCCATTGGAAGTTTCCTAATTCAGTGTAGTGGACTTGAAAACTCATGCAAATTCACGAACTGCTACGAGCCTGTTTCCTTTCGCCTTCATCGTTCATTGCATCACGTTCGCTGCTTAGCTCTATGAGAAGCTTAGATTCACTACTCGCTAATCATTTACCCAAAGGTGAGAAGAGCATGCAGTGGTTGCGTCCAAAGTTCTATCACGCAGCATGTAGCAAGTGTTCAACTGCAATCGACCTCTTTGTTCGACTGAGTGTCCGGTGATCTTGGATCTTCGTGCAGTGCACTGGCGTAACGATCTAATCATTGAACAAAAAGCCACGTATGAGCTACCATGCAATCTAGAAATCGGACACTTGAACCTGTTATCCGCAACAATACTATGTACTCTGTGAGCTGACAAGCGGTGCGTGTTCCGTGATGCAGGACGGACGGACGCCATGACGGTACGTAGAAAGTCTGACTGTCAGTCATCACTTGAGTGTTTTTCACCTGGCTGGCGTTTTTATACGAAGTCACATTCTTACAGAAACTTCCGCTTTCTACGAACACACCAAACATACCTCAACGGGTTCACCGTTCCGTATCACACCAGATGATAGACGACAAACGTACCAGGCGAACTCCAACAGATTCAACGCCGAGCCTCGAAAGTCACTTGGGCTTTCTATACAAAACCATGAAGACCACCGGAGGATAGGACACTGAGGATTCTAAAGCAACTCCTGATATCAGAATTTACTTCTTTCATGCCACCCAGTAGACACGGCGACCTGACATCACGCCTTAGAACACCTTGTTGTATTTTCACGAATACTTATCTCATATGGTTATCTGATCCTGGGAATGCATCGGTTACTATGCCTCTCGGCCAAACAACCCGAGGAGTTGATGTGTCACAAAGGAGTACGACGTCCCCTACATGTACGTCACGCGAGACAGTAAATCACTTGTGATGAGTTTGCAATCAACGTAGGTATTCACATCGCCACTGCTTCTAAAATACGCAAGCAAGGTATTGGGCTTGGCCACAACCCGTAATATAACACTCTGACTTTGTGACTCCGTCGTTCAGTAAACACCAATTCGACCGAAGCGATAATAGATCATTCGGTCTCAGCACCTTTAGATTTTGAGGACCATCACAGATAAGCACAAGCGGACAGTTGTTAGTTATCCGTTCCACCTCCACAATGTAACCAAGCACACCCCGTCACTCACAGCTTGCTGGTGAGTGATGAAAATGAGCACTCGCCGGATGGTTTTATCATTCCTTCCCATATCCCACCTCGATGACTGCAGCCATGTCTGTTACAAGTTCTGGTGATCAGTGTTATGACTTCATATGCTGACCACTTTTAACGCGAAATAATTGACGCGAAGTGGATATTTGTCAGAATCATAGTGTAACTGTAAGTGCCACGTAGGGGTCAATAATGCGTTTTCATATAAACTCGATTTTTGATGTAGTGAAGCCATGTCTGTTGCAAGTCTTGTTGATTCGTGTTATGTGTTCGCATGCCAGCCACTTTCCTCTCGGAAAATGTTCTTTTGTGAAATTTTACCAGTGTTTCTTCGTTTTTCTCCATCGTTCTTTCTTTCCATGCCCTGTTATTCCCTCATTATTTTTTGTGGTTTTTGTTTTTCAGGTTTTGTTCATCTCGCATTTTGCGCACAACAGGCAGGATTTGAAAATGCCGTTAACTTTTACGAGAATGGTTGCTAGTTGGTCTTACTCCTTGAACTCTGTCAAGTTTTATATGAAATATACATGTACTTTTTGTCGAGGTAATTATCGCTTTGCCGTTAATTTCTTCGCGTTCAGCTGTCAAGTAGAAGATGTTCATAGCAGTATGTCCTTCGTAGGATTAATTCGGGGAGTTATTCGATGCATCCCTTTTCATTCTCCACATCGGTCCGCGTTAGGTCATCTAAAGGCGTTCGAAGTGAACTCTTCATTACAAAAATGATCCCGTTGAGTTGGCCTGATAGTTTTGTCAGATAAGATTGACCAAAGAAAAGTCGGTGAAACCTACGCAATAGTGTCAGCAGTCCGTAGGTGTTGGATGACATAAGATTCGAACCGCTTCAGTTGTTGAAGCGAATAACCAGAAATGCAAGAAAGGTGCTGTTAGCGTAATTAGCCTACTCGGATCCTACTCTAGCCTACTGGGATCCAACTCTGGCCCACCCCGATCCGGCTCTGGATTTTGTTGCACGCCTACTGGGATCCGACTTCTTTCCGACTCTGGCAAGAGTCTTCGATGGCATGAAAGGTCTTCCAAGTCAAGAATATTAACCGTGCGATTTACATGAGAAGAAAGAACTGTTCAATTAGCAGGACGTGAATCGTTGCTTTTGATAAAATTAACATCAACTGTTTTTTGCATAGTCAAGAATTACACGCAGAGAATAAAATATTTGAAAAAGAACGCGGGACTCTTTCTAGTTACCGAATGTAACACACTTTTGTACTGCATGAGAAAATTAACGATTCCTCGATCAAGTTCCACGAATGAGTTTGGTGTTAGAGAAGCAATGGCAGACTTCAGTGTGCGTAGAAGATTTCTGAAAGTCCATTAGATTGTGGGTTTCGTGGAGCAGCAAACAAATACTGACATCCAAGTCCTTTAAGACATTCGTCTAAAGACTTGGCAGTGAGATGAGTACCATTGTTGGTGACCAAAGCAGCAGGTACACCCTCGCTACAGAATAATTTTCTCAAAACGCGTTGTGTAAAGTCTGCACTCGGTGATGAAGTGAGGAAAACTTCAGGCCATCTAGAGTAAGCATAAATAATCACTAGGACATAGTATTTCCCCAGGGAAGAATCACAGTTATCAGCATGAACTCTCTGAAATGTTACGAACGTAACAGGTCACGGGTGCCATCGTGATTGTTTCGCATGAATCCTTTGTATACAGGTCGTACGATTCTTGGCAGTGTGTTCAATATCTGATTCTTACTCCGGCCACCAGCAAGATAAATGTGCAAGCGACTTCATCTTATCAACTCCCAAATGTCCAGAACGCAAGCCCGCAAGGATATCAGATATCAGAGTCGGTGTAATGACAACATGGTCATCACAACACAGTAATCCGTTTGGAGTAATGGACAAACTTTCACGGCGACAGTGAAATGCGGGAAATACATATACCCCCAGCCGTGTCCAGCCACGTCTTAAAGCAGAGATAACAAGACCAAAGGATTTACGAGTATCGCACACAAGTGCGTCTCTTCTGACTGGCAGTGGATAAACTGGTAAACAGTCAGCGTTTTCAGAGTTTGAGTCAGGTGACGGAAATCTGGATAGGTAAACAACATGAAGAATAGCTTTTGTTCGACAATTTAATGACAAGTTTGTAATAGTAGGAACTGAGGGCAACGCTCTAGCGTTGCACCATGCAGCGGGTAACATCGCCAGCGATTTGCCGGGATGATACAAAAAGGTTAAGGCTTCATGGTCTGTAGCAATAGTGAATGAGAGTCCAAAAAGGTACTTTTGAAGTCTTTTAATCGCCCAATATACTACAAGGGCTTCACGTTGGGTCTGTGAATACCCACTTTCGGCTTTAGACAGACGATGTGAAACGCACGTAACGGATCTGCCACACTGTTCAAGAGCCGCACCTATTCCAGTGGGGGACATACGGCTGAATGATCTTTGGCAGAAGACGGTTTTAAAACAACAGTAGTTTGAAGATGGTGCGGCATAGTGCGGAGCGTTTTTTCGTGGTTCATGGGTTACATGTCGAATAAAGAAGCGACACATTATTGAAATTCAAAATAAAACGGGAGTAGTATTGGAGTGCACCCAGAACAGAACGGAGTTCATGAAGGTTAGTGGGTGACGGTGGATTCATTAATGGGGCTAAGTGTTATAAATCTAACTTGAAACCATTGCAATCAACAATGTAACCAAGGCATGAGAAAGAAAAATCTGAAAAATTACACTTCCTTAGGTTACTGGCTACGTCGAGTTCGAAAAATCGTTTCAACAGAGAAGGAAGACGATAATCATGAGTCGGTTTATCGGGAGCATGGACAATAGAGTCATCTTGATAGGTTTCGATACCATCTACTTTTGTAATTGTATCCATGACATCCTGGAATACAGCTGATGAAGCGTTCAAGCCTAGTGATAGAAAATTGTATCGATGCAGTCCGAGTGGTGTAGTAATCACAGTCAGATTGCTTGGTACTTCATCAGGTGGTATTTGTAGATAAGCATCCTTCAAATCAATTTTTGAAAAAATCTTAGAACATTACAAACGATACAGTATATCCTCGGGTTCTTATGTTGTGCAGGTACGTTGTAGTAGACGTGTATTCAACGGATTATCAGTACAATCCCCTCAGCCTTTGGTGGTGTCACTGTTGGAGTCGCCCAGGTTGACGAGTCAGCAGACGTTATTACCCCTTTATCACACATGGATTGCGATTCTTTGTGCACAGGTTCTCGTAAACCAAATGGGATGATTCGTCTCACAAGAAAGACTGGGTCTCCCGAAACTTCGATATTCGCATTCCCCCTGTGGACTTAGAACAGTCCAGTATAAGTTTTCTAATGTCAACGTCGTTCTCTGACGTCATTAGCAAAATGTCAGGAGGTAGCAGTCGTAAAACTTTGAGTCTATGAATAGAAGAACCTGAGCCTGATACCAACAGATGACAATCAATAGAACTAGCTTCGAGCAACTTCACCGATACGGTGCAGCAGCCTACAAGAGGCAATGAATGAGCAGTGATACCACGAATGTTAACTTGTGTGGGTTGTGGAACCGCTTCAAGATAAAATACAGTTAGGTCTGAATGTGAAATTATTGATTTGACACTACCGGTGTCAACAACAAAACTGTGACTTTTGCCAGAAGCAGACACTTACGTTTTAAAAACACGAGAAGCGTTTTGGGGAAAATAGATAAAGAAAGAGTAGAAACTTTGTCAGCTAACGATTGAACATTCAAATTAGAATTTGGCGTTTAGTCACCTGGTGAACCTCCTAAGGCAAGTAAGTATTTCTGAGCATGTGGTCATTAAACGAGTAATGAGATTGGGTAAGTGGCAGGCTAATACATACGGTCCTAAGCCTATGTTGGCTGAGCTCGCCAACCCCAGGCACCGAGATAGATTCCTGGCGGCAGCAGGGTAGGTATGCAAGGCCACACAATGTCGAGTTACAGTAGCACAAGATGACTCGGCTGGGCGGAAGAATACTAGCCGTCCCAGTGGTAATGGATCACCAATTGCGCTGCAACAGTGCATTAAAGATTTGGTGCCACGGGTACGGTTGCCACGCTTACTCGTGGAACAGGAGACTGGACAGACAGACGGAAAATTTACACCCATTGTAAAAGCAACTCAACGTAAAGAGTGTGGGTCGTTTGGCCTGAAGCCAGGAAGGACCGGACAACCTTCTTCAAAACCGGGGGGAGTGCTCAGGTGCGAATCCTGAGCCATGCACCGCCCTCGAGTCAAGGAGATCGGAACGAGGGTTGGTTGTGAAGTCCCTGAGAGTACTGCATACCAATGCTGGTAGTCTGGGGAACAAATGGAGTGAGCTCTAAGGAGACCTAGGAGGAGAGGATGTGGTTGCAGTTACTGATACCTGGTTACGAGGGGATATGTCCGTCGATAACATATGCCCCCCCGGGATATGCGATCCACAGGGTGGATAGACAAGATGGCAGAATGGGTGGTTTTGTTCTGTTGTTGATGGCGCAGCATTATAGACAGCGCCAAGAAGAGGAATTTAATGTGGGAAATATTTAGTTATTAAGCTGTTCCTTGGCAGACAGCAAAACAACGTTGCTGCTCTTGTGCGTTCACAGAAGTCCTTCTTCCACTCGACAAGAGGATGAGCAACTACACAGTGTTCTTAGGAGACAAATAAAAACGTCACAGTGGCTCCTCATTGTAGGAGATTTCAACTCTCCGGAAGTGGACTGGCGATTGATGCATGCTGCCAGTGGTACATTCGGTGAGGCATTGTTGGACCTTCTAAACGAGGAGGCATTGCTTCAACATGTCATTGAGGTGACTAGGTGGAAGGAGGGTCAAACTGCTACAGTTTTAGATCTTGTTATAACACAAAATCCTAACGACGTTTCGGACTTGAAGGTCGGAACACTTTTGGGCGAGAGTGACCATGGAATCATACTGCTGAATTATAGTTGTGTCCGCGCTACCCCCCTGTCATACGTCGTAGATCCTCTTACAGCATGAATATACGACAACTAAGGTTGGATGTGAAAAAGTTGAGTTGGATAGATTGTCGTGGTACCAATGATGTCAACAAAGCTAGGGCCATAATTAAAGATTATCTTGTGCAAGTAACCGGCACATATGTACCACTAAAACGCAGCAGACATAAAGGCAAACCTCTGTGATGGAAGAGTAGGGTCGAAAAGGCACTGAAACGCAAAAGGAAAGCCTGGACTGTATACAAACAGTCTGGGGGGTATATCAGGTTTTGTCGGTATAAGGCCGCTAGAACAAGATATATTGAAGTACAAAATGAATGCAGGAAAAAGTTTGAAATGAATCTGGCAGAGAACCATAATAAGAACCCTAAAGCCTTCTTTAGCTATGTCCAGGCCAAAGGGGCCAGTAGGAGTGGACTGAGTGGCATTGTTGATACTGAGGACAATGTGATCGAATCACCACTACAAAAAGCAGAGGTTTTCCGCCGGGTTTTGAGGCTGTATATGTTCCGGACTCTTTATCTACCACAGTGGGATTCAGCATAGAAACTGCAAGAGGGTCAATGATGTAGGAAGTTGAAATAAGAGAGGAGGAGGTTATTGACAGATTGAACAAGCCAGACGTGAACAAGGCGATGAAGCCGGACTGTATCCATTCAAGGATACTAAGACCTCTCAGTGATGTTTTACAGGAGCCTCTCATCGCGTTGTTTAATTTTACTCTACAGAGGGCCACCATCCCAGATGACTGAAGGAAGGCAGGAGTAATACCCATCCATAAAGGGGGTAAGAAGCACGAGGTGGGCAACTATCGACCAGTAAGTCTCACATCGGTTGTCCTGAAACTGCTGGAAAGAATTATTAAAGATAGGATTGTGAGACACCTTACTGGAAATAGGCTTCTCCCTACAGACCAACATGGATTTGTGAGGCAATGGTCTTGTCTCATCAACCTGATTTGCTCCCTCGATGAGATTACAG
>JTDE01001822.1:7218-27987 GCA_014338405.1 Paragonimus skrjabini miyazakii | reverse complement strand
GGCTCAGGCGAGGTTGAGTGCGGGCGCGAGCTTCGGGTACTGACCGCTTGGATCTGGCGTGTGAGTTCTTTTACATGATCCGTCAGGAGTGCCAGTGGTTCCGGCGCTGGCATAGATACTTGGGAGACCTGTGTTCCGTTTGTCTCCCAGATTCGGTCGGCGGTGTCAGCCCATTGCGACAGGGGCGCTTGAAGAGTGGCACTAAGGATGTTCTGCATATCCCTAGGCAGTCGTTGGATCCATAACTCCTTCAATAAGGACTCCTCGAGTTGAGTCGAGCCTGCGAGGCGTTGCTTATGGCGTAGAAACTGTGAAGGCTTCTAGTCGCCTAACTCGGTGGTATTCAGCAGCTGGGCGATGCGTTGACGGTCTGAAAGGCCGATGCGCTTGATAATGGCCTCTTTAAGCTGCTCGTATGGTTTAGCGGAGTCTGGAAGCTGCAAAATGTCGTCCACCTCGTCTATGACGTGGGGCGGGATTGCAGCAACCACGTGGTGGAACTTCGTTAGTTCCGTGGTGAAGCTTCTCAACGCAAAAGTGGCTTCCAGCTGTCAAAACCAACGTCGAGGATTGTTCTCCCTGAAAGGTGCGATCGGGACTGCGAGGGCGCTGACGAAAACGTCTGGCGAACTAAAATTTTGTTCCTGCATACTTTCCACAGCGAAAGAGATTAAAATTGAATGAATAAATGAAAAAGTAGAGTTAACTTACGTCAGAAAAACAAAATATACCTGTAAAAAAAGTTAAATAACTTTCGAGCTCACCAGTTTTAGTGCGTACGTGCACTAAATTAACGTTTCCTCAGGTATACGCAATAATGCCGGACGCGAAAGAAAAATACAGGTAATTGTGGAGACCGCAAATATATTATACGATAATTACAAATGGTCTCGATCAGCGCTAAACGACACCGATACGCGGAATAGCTGGGGAGACTGAGGATCCGACCGCCGAGCGCGCGAGCAAGCCGGAAGAAAGTGTATGGCGTCCTTGACGCGCATAGGCCGACAAGCATACAAACAAACAAGCGCGATCGCATGCGTCAAGCAGACGACAGGCGGAGATCCTTATGGTCCTATGTACAATGTGAGTTAAGATTTTAGGAGGGATTTTACAAATCGTACAGCAGACAGACCGGGGGTATCTCCAGGCCACTACTTGAGGATTTAGTTTGGGTGAGTTTGCAAAGTACTTTCCTTGTCGTAGTTTTAAGTTAGGCAACTTTTCATATTTATTTGCCATTATTGTTATCTCTTATGAATCCTATTCATTGCTTTTATTTTATTTGCAAAGTGATTCTTAGAATCTGAAAGTATAGGTTATAGGAATAAAACTTTCATTGGTCCTACACTTAACTCTTGTTTCAAGTCATTTTAATGAGATGATAATCTTGTGTGTATCGCTGGTAGCTGTGAACTTGTGTTCTGATGGCACAGATAGATTAAACTCCTCAGCATTCATCTGGTGGCCCTCACACTAACTCATGGAAGTGAAGGATCTGTAGTGACCGGCGATCGTGTGGCTTCTCTAAGGATCCCCGCTGCAACCGTGTTTTCCTGCTTGTTTGTTCTGTACGCAAAATTCTGTGTACGCGTGTTATAGAAGGCCTGATATGAACTCAGTGCCACTTTCTCCAACCGTGTAACCGATTGCACGCAGCCGAATGCTTGCTCTTTTCCCAACGACTCATCTGGTATTCTATTCTTCAAGGTTGTTTAAACCGAGCCTTTCGAGCGTTGTTTAACGCACTCGAAGGTTCCACGCACTTATCGCCTGGCGCGCTTTTGAGTGCTGCCGAGTTTGCCGTGGCCCATCTCGCGCTTCTTTTCTTCTTCCTCTCGGTTGCTGCCGTTGATCTCAGAGCTAACTACTTGTCATATTTCCAAACATTGCTGGAAATATACGGTTTGTTTCCAAACCTGGCTGCGTTCTTTAGTTCGATGCCTGTTGGGACTGCGTTTCGACTGCTCTTCAAGAAAGGCGTATTAAATTGTTAGTGGACGAGGGTCTAGCGCACACCCAATTGTCCACTACGAATTGGTAAGCCCAAAAGCTAATAATTTTTCTTTCAGCACTTTCGTTTTGGTTCGCTACAAATTGGTGAACCCCGGTAATGATTGTCTTCAGTGCTTTCCTTTAGTCGCCATCACAAACTGGTGAACCTTATTAATGAGCATTTGTTTTCTGAACGTTTCACTTCTGCTTCATCATTGCAGATTGGTGAACCCGTACCCAACGGTTTCTTTTGGCGCATTTTTATCTTCACCTCCAACACAAATGGGTGAATCTGTCCCCTTTTATTGGGCCCCTCATTCTATACGACGCGTATTAATTCGACGACCCTCATTTAAACGCGTTTATCATCCGTTTCTAGTTTATCCGCGTTCACGTTTTTGTCGTTTTATACGTTTTTTGCGCGGCAGCAAGTTATAAACTGATAATATGTAATACTCGGCTTTCACTGGTCACTTTGTTATTCCACCGACTTATAATCCTCGCCCATCTGGTTGACCCGTTTGTCAACCGTGAGTCTAGCGATGAACACGTGTTCAGCCTGCACATCGTACCAAGCACAACGTCGGCGCCATCAGGCACAATTAAACAATTAGCTGCTCACACGGCTTAGGAGAAGGTAATTTGCATTCATTGAACTTGTCAGTCACGCGCCTGACAGTCACCATCCCTTTAACAACCAAAATTTCGTCCGAATGGACGCAAGCACGTGTGTGTCACTCTTCTGATCCTCCCCTCGTGGTAATGTTCAACTATAAGTTTTGTGACTGTGCCGTGCGGTGATAAAAATAACTGGTTTTGTGTCATTTATGTCAACGCCACCAACTGGTCTCCACCTAATACACAATAAACCGTCCAATAATACTGGTCGCAATCTGGACAGACGGCTTATACGTATTGTCATTGGAGTTGGCCTCGGGGTAGTTAAGGTCGTCTGCAAAACATCTTTTCTGAACGAGCGTGATTGATTAACTAGTTGCTCGTTCCAATTCGAACAGACGCAGTGGCCCTGATTCCACCGGATCTATTTGGCTTCCGGACATCAGTAAGCAAACAATCTCAACGAATCGAGAGAGCCATTCAACTGCGTTTACTAATTTTTAACTAAATGAAATATCGTGGTACCAGACATTCCAAAATAAGATCCACTGCATGCACAGTCCCAGCGGTGAAAACCCGCTTAATTTCACTGTTCCCGTCTGTCAGTGCAGTTGGAAATGATAATTTGGCCAACTGCTCTCTGAAAGTGCTAGGAACTCCGGTCCCTGAAGCCAATGGTCCGTCTCATGTGAAGATGGATATGAAGCTCTCCTGAATGCCAATTCGGCCGGGTTCAGCTCAGACGGCACATGTCTCCACTGCGATACAGTGGTATACTCACGTATCAATCTCACTGGGTTTGCAACGAATATTGCAAAGGGCGACGACGTATTGTGAATATATTGCAGTACTATCATTGAGTTCGTTCACAAAGAGCTTCATTAGTCTTGCCACGAGGACGGTCTTCGTGAGTTCAAGTCGTGGGATGGTTACAATTTTACGCGTAGCCACTGTTGATTTGCTTAGAACGAAACAGCACTTAACCAAACCGTTCGACGCTACCAACCTAATATAACCAGCTGCAACGTATCTTACCTCAGATGCATCACAAAGCGCATGCAGGTCTATTCCTTGGGCAGTAGATATGTTGGGAGAAACACAACGACGCATTCTGATTGATTCAACAGATCGGATATTTGTCATCTAATTCTCCAAGGTTAAACGATCGGTCTCGTCTATTAAACTATCCTAACCAAAACCCTGACCATAAAGGTCTTGCAGCAGTTTACCAGCTGGGGGTAGCATTGGACCAGCTACCCTTAAAGGGCCATATAAGGAAGCAACGCATTTCCATATACCCCTCCTAGTATAAGACGCATCTGTAAAGTGCACCTGAAACTGGAGCAATCACTTATCACTTTCCACCTCACACGCAAGGCACATTGATAGTCGAAACCCTCTAAGTTTAACCCAACCGTTTTGTATAAGGGTATAAGAGTATATGCTCAACAACCTCGGCGATGTTAGATGTTCACTTTGTGAAACGAAACCCACCCTTCTGTAGCAGCGCACGAAGTTCGTCTACAACAGATGTAGTAGCGTGTAGTGCGCCGCCATTTCGTTTTGTCACACATACTCCCTCCCGCTTCCTTTCAGGCTTCCGTGCAACGCGCGGAGGAGGATGACCAACCAGAGCCGGAGGTCGGCGGGCAGTGAGCGTCAGGCTACTTTTGATTGGTGGGCTATTCCGGACCGTGGGACCCCGTATATATATGGACAAGGACACGTTGTGAATTGAATCTCTCGGTGTCTGTGTTGTGTTCAATACATGTTCACTGTTGACTTTTGACTTCTTCTTTTTTGCGAGATAGACCTGCTTTGTTTTGATCAGCAAACGCTGGACATAGTGTGTTGTTCTTATGATTGACTTTCTGGAATATTACACAGATATAGCGTTTCTACTGACAACAAACAGTCGTCCACATAAAAGTCTTCCTTTATATCTGATACTGTTGAGGCCGTAAAATCCTGTCTGTGGTCAGAAGCCGCCCGTTGGAGCGCAAAGTTTGCACAGAAGAAGTAGCACCAAAAGGGTGAACGTTAAACTCATATACTTCAGGCGAATAATCCAAAAAGGTGAGCTCCACCACAGGATACTTACAGCCCACTTGTTACTTGTCGGAACTCGAACCTGCAAGAACATTTCCTCACTATCTGCCTTGATGGCTATCGCATGCTTACGAAAACGGAAGAGCACTCCGACAAGGTTATTGGTCAAATCAGGCCTTTGCAATAGAACGTTGTTAAGAGATACTCCTTGATACACGGCGGCGCAATCAAACACTACTCGCACCTGGGTTGAGCACTGGATGATGTGGTAGATATCACCGTCTGGCATAATCAACGCTTTGGCGAGAAACTTTTCTTATATAGCCCTTGTTGATGTGGCTGGATATAACGGCTGCATACTTCCATTTTAATGTGGTATCCCTAAATAGCCTTCGTCTAAGTGAGTACAGACGTCGTTCACACATTGCACGATTGTCAAGCAGTTAGTCAATCTCTGTCCACAATGGCAAACCTATTACGTAGTGACCATCCGGAGAGGACTGAGAAGCTTCCGCCTTAACTAGGGCTTTGTTATCCTTGATTGACAGGGTTCTTTGTTCCGAGATTTCCTGCTCAACTATTTCAAACTCAAACATTCTTTGAACTCTATCCCCCAAGGACACCAATGGGGCACTCACTTGGTTTACACATTTGGGTATCCCTGTTGTAGCGTGAATCGTATCGCTACAGATCCACACAAGAACTGTTCAAACAGCGTACGGTTCCTTTCTAGTTCCTACTCTTTGTTCCAATATCCAATGAACCTCGAGAACATCGCACCCAATAAGAACCCCTACTTCTTTGTTTAAGATACCAGCGAAGTCAATTCCTGCTAGATGAGCCCATTGTTGCGGCTCTATCGAGGATGGTCTGTCTTCCCGCGCAACGGGTAATTTATCAACAGTACAAGCCAACTGTACGAAAACGGCGTTGGTCTTGCCCGGAGACTGAGTATGAAGTGCCACGCGATGACAGGGCAGCATACGAGTACTATGCAGAGTGCGAACCGAAATTCGACAGGGGTTACTCGGCAAATCCGGCTTGCGAGTCACCCTTTCGTCTACTATGGTGGTATCCGAACCATCGTCCACAAATGCATACGTTTCAATGGAGCACGTTTGGCTCACTAACAGAACAAGTACACAGTCCAAAAGAAGATCTTTTGGACTAGTGGAAGTTGCACCACATTGTACAGCCTCTTCAGTTGTCATGGGCACACGCGCTGACATGTCATCATGCGTCAGATTATGGTGACACCCACCACAAACAGACCTTAGACACTTAACATGGACTTTATTTGACTTGGCCATGTGGTTGGCCTTCAGACAAATAAAACACCTTCTGCTGAGTCTGACTGTACTCCGACGATTTTCTAACGGTTGGGCGGCGAAGTGCATACAGTCCATAAGGTCGTGGTCACTTCTACACAGGAACAACGGGCAGGCTGGTTATTCAAGCTGGTGGCTGTCACGTTAGCATGACATCTGGACCTCTTTAGGTCAGTTGCATCCAAAGTGCTAGGAATAGTGGACTTCGGATCGAACAACTTAACTAGTTAGCTACAGATATTCTTTTCTCAATGAAGATTAACAAATCGGCGATGGTGTGCTCCCTTCTAGAAGCCATTATATTGTCAGCCATATCAGCCCTGCTGTAGGCCGCTTGGCAATCGGTCAACCAACTGGATCAAATTAGTAGATCCATTTAACTCCCCCGACTTACCCAATTGGGACAGCGTGATACTACATGCTCGAATTTGGGTGGCTAAGCGCCTGAGGCCATCCAAGTCAGAAATACCTAACTTAAGACCACAAAACAGTTCATGAGTAACAAATTGAAGGATCTGATGTAGGCGACCAAACTGACTTGTGAGTATGTCTATAACTTGTTTATATCCTGTCGACCCAGGTGATAGGTACTATCTCACCGTGAATGTGAATCAACCGGATAAACAAATTATCCAGCAAAGGTGTTCAAAATGGGGCAACTAAACACGTGTTCACAAACAGCCACCAGTCAACAGGAAATGGCCTCATTAAAACAATCGGGAACGGATGGAGATGAAAACGTGTCAAACAATATCAAGATGGAAGTTTTGATAGACGAACAGTGATAATTATAAAAAGGAAGTAAGTAAACATTCTATGTGCAGTTATAGTACAAAATTTGTTGTGATCGTTTACTGCACACGGCAAAGACAAATAAAGGTAACTTAAGGATTGGATTTCTACGAACACACCAAACATACTTCAACGGATTCACCGTTCCGCATCAGATCAGATGAAAGACAACAAACGTACCAGACGAAATTCAACAGATCCAACAACATTTTGAAGAATACACTCATAAGGGCAGGCAAAGTTGGTATCAAAAGATGTATTGAATAACTTGCAGCACTAGTCTGAATACAGCTGTTCTGCATGTTCGACGGGCTGTCCGTTGATTCGGACTTCTCCCGAATGACGGTGACGCAGCGTTTCGAACGGTTAGCAGAACCGTGTACAAAGTAAACTTTCAAATGCGATCCGTGCGCCTTTAATAGTTTGTTCCACGCGTTCTATTTATGTAGAATTTGATTGGCGTTGGAGAATGTAAACTAAGCTGGCGAAGTAGAAGTGAACCAGGCCAACCAAAAACATGCGCCAAACTGAGTTATAGCACGTTATGGCGTTAATATGTAAAATTGAGACCATAAAATATTTTTCTGATAGATATCAAAACCAGACCATTTTCTGGGAGAAGTGAACTCTCCTTAACACCTTCCACTAGAGATTGCAGTCATCCGTAGAAGTTGGTACGGGGGGTTGACTGTATTTGGCAAAGTGGGCGACTGAAGCGGTCTGGTTAGTATATTGGCAGGACGGTGGTGGTGGTCTCTGCATGGGACGACGGAATTGTTTGGTTAACCCGTATCCGGACTTGCGAACCCTTCCGACAAGATATCCAGCGGAAGCAAATACTGGTTTACTGTTGTTCCTGCGTTCGAATACCGCGGGCGCAGCCGGTTACGATGACGTTTTCTTTAAGCTGATACTGACACTGATATCAAGAAACATCTTTCTATGGCGGCGACTCGCGATTGCGTTCGTTCGGTTGATGTGACCAGGTCGTTAGTCATGAATATAAGTGACTACTGCAATAGTGAAACCGTTGTCAAAGTTTGGGCTGGTAATTTTGCTGACCCAGTTGTCCGAACGAGAGTATGACGGGAGTGTGTGAAGCGTGAGACCAGCGGAAGCTCCGGCTGTTGAGTGTAGGCAGTGTTTTGAAACACTGCTTGCCTGATCTGATTTTTAATGTCGGGACATGTTCCTATAGTTTTGTACACTAGTCAATCAACTGGTGACAAAGAGAATGCTATGCGAGTTCGCACACTAATCTGTCTAACCATGGTGGATTAAGTTTAGAAGGCAGACGGATCGATTTATTGTGTGCTTCAGTTACTGACTGTTGTGGATCCTTTTTATGCTGGCCACATTGTTACCATGTATGACAGTTTGTGAAATAAACTCAATTCATGGTTTGTATCACTTACCTACAGTGTTGTAAATACTGAGTCTACGTGAATACAATGATTGTGGCGAGAATGAGCAGCAATCGGATTATTCTCAATTGAGATATGTAATCCATTTTGTGATTCGTGTAGCTTTTGTCTAATACGCATTCCATTCACTGTCAGCAATACTATCGTGTGATATAGTATAGTCTACACACGTATTGCGTTATAAGCCTTGTACACATATTGTGTTATACGCCTCGTAGACGGGTGTAACCGGGTGCGCGTTTTCGATCTGACTTCAGTAAAGAAATCATACAAAAGCGGATTTTTTGCGCGTGATTTTGGTGTTCTGTACAAAGCGGACTAAAACGTTTCCCGTGAAGTTTATATGACAGTGTTTTACACGAAATACAAGATGCAGATGCACACGGTCTTTGTAACCATTAATATATTGATGGTCGTTGCCGGTAGGTTTCCGCTTCTCAGATACCGTAAAACTGCAAACAGGCTAAAAAAATTGAATTAACTGGAATCACCTAAAGTGACTTAAAATATTCTTAGGAATGCCACTACATATGAAGTCATGTGAATAGTTTGGAACTATACCGTTACAGTCAGCAACATGAGTGTTTCTATACGTATAAAGTTATGCAGTTTTCTTGACTGATAGCTAGCCATCAAACTAGATCAAACAGGATAATGTTCCAAGCACACCGTGAAACAAATTTACTACAATGGCTTATATTCATATAATAAGTTTTCTCCCCCCCCACGTTCGTAGGAAATGCACGTTTATGTATGCTTATAAATAACACTACGAAAAGTGTGGAGAAACTTGCAAACAAAATTGAGTTTGAAAGCAATAAACCTGGATACAAGAGAAGTGTGAGTAAAACTGGATTGATTTACTGTATGTATTGATTTACTGTATGTTTGAATATTTCAGGAAGAGTTGATATGACATAGTTACACTGGGGAAAAGTGAATATTGCACGTTAATTGTGTCCTACTGAATTGAATGTTCTTTTTAATGTGGTGAGCAAGGCGTAGTACATATGCTTGCTTTCGATACCATACAACGTTGCAATTCCAAACGGAAGGCTAATTGAATTTATGTCAAATCCCTGGCAGTCTTCATCACCAGATCTTTTACGCCAGTTAACCTGAGCTACCATACACATATATTGGAAAAGACAAGGATTCAAACCAATTATGCTCTTTTTGGTTTTAACGGATAGGGACACCTTCATTGTGAATTTTATTGATCTGTCATGTATTAATCTTCCTAATTTAGACCACAGTGGGTTGTTTAAAATAAAACGTATTATAAATTGACAAACATTTCCGAAAGCAACCGAATTAACGTGAAGTCAGTGGGTTAGTGTTCAGTACGTTTGTCTCAAGGAATCGAGGCCAACAGCTAAGTCACTGGATATAAATAGTATAAATGTGCTAGTGACAAGCGCGAACAAAAATCAAAACATCGATCGATATAATGTATTTGAGTAGGGCTGGTTTTATAGCATATCTACAGGGCAATAAGGTGTGGGTAAGGTTCATTTTTGTCAGGCAACTCTTCCATCATTTTCCGAGACTAGGAGAAATAAATTTTTCAGTACGCTTACGCAGACATAAACAGAGTTAGTACGAACCATCTAGAAAGTTGCAGCAATTACAGATAAAAGTGAACGCAGTCACATTGTAAGACGTAAACTTTTCAGTAAGTGTACACAGACATAAAGAGAGCTGGTACGAACTATCTAGAAAGTTGTAGCAATCACAGATAAAAGTGAACGCAGTTAAACTGTTCTAACTACATTTACTACAACCTTCGTGTTCACTTATGGATTACGTTTATCATCGTGACGGTTACTCATCTAAAATAAACGTTTTCCAATAATTTCTATAAAATCTCAACCGCCCAGTCGTCTCTTTTGTTTCGCTTTGATCCCTAAAATATCTTTTAATTATAAACCAGTGCAAATCACACTTCATCATTTGTTTTACAGATATCAGTTTCAAACCCTTGAGTAAGTGGAAGAATATCAACATGGGTTATTTTAAACAGAGTTTTCTCCTACCCATAGTTTTAAACCAATATGAATGTTTGTTTTTAACCACCTCTTCATTAGGAACATTCCAGAATGCGTAGACTTGAACAAGGTTATTGAGTTGCCGATAATCCACACGTTTGCATCTGACAGAACCATGTAAGCCTGTAGGAAAGTGGCATAGCACGGTCAGCGTACTATTAATCGCAGTGAAACGGCGAAGACAGGAATTATGGAGTAACATATGCTGAATGTAACCAAATTAGGTAGATTTTGCATTTTTACTGATGGTATTGCGCCCAGCTCTTCGTACTCTTTTCCAACAAAATGATTTCCACTGTGGTTTAAATCAACTAGCTTAAGTATAAATTTTTATACATTAACATACCTTACAAAACTTGCTATCAGACCAGAGTTGTGAGGTTCAGTAAACTGAGAATGCCACAAAACGCTTTTAAATAAGTTTTAATAACCTTCTTATTGAGGTCACGTTCAGTATATCACTGCGTGCTTATTAATACAAACATATGACCTAGGGAACATGTTGTAGACAGTAAACGAGTTTCATCCCGTATCTTCTACAAATACCTTGATCAACTTGTTCTTTTAACGTTTACAACTATATCAATGACGACAAGGAAGCGACTCAAAAATCTGAGTTGCACGAACTTCTGGCGTACACATGTCTTGAGGTTGAATGTTTAATGGACAAGTGGGTATGAGCTAGACCCTCGTCTACTAACAGTTTAATACGCCTTTCATGAAGAGCAGTCGAAACGTAGTCTCAACAGGCATCGAACTAAAGAACGCAGCCAGGTTTAGAAACAAAACGTATATTTCCAGCAATGTATGAATATATGATAAGTAGTTAGCTCCAGCCGAGTCTGGGACCAACGGCAGCAACCAAGAGGAGAAGGGAAAGAAGCGCGAAGTGGGCTACAACCCACTCGGTGTAACTCAAAAGCGCGCCAGTTGAAAAGTGCGTGGAACCTTCGAGTGTGTTAAACAACGCTCGAGAAGGTTCGGGTTAAGCGGCCTTCAAGAATAGAACAATAGATGAGTCGTAAGGGAAGAGCAAGCATTCGGCTGCGTGCAATTAGTTACACGACTGTAGAAAGTGGCACTGAGTTCATATCAGGCCTCCTAGTACAGGCGTACGCAGTCATGCGTACAGAACAGACAAGCAGGAAAACACGGTTGCAGCGGGGATCCTTAGAGAAGTCACACGATCGCTGGTCGCTACAAATGCGTACTCCAGCATGGATTTTGAAACGTAGTCCATCGTCGTTTCTCAGTCAAATTGTCACTTCTAACGGTCATTCGCGGGGAACCGGCGGTTGAAACTGGATAAGCAAGCTTGGCTTTGATTAAACTAGTTTTTTTGTCCACATATGACCTGGCAAACTGAATAGCAGTTGCAAGTTATGACAGTAGATTAGCTGTACAAATACAAGTTCTGATTCACCGAGACTATTGAGCACCGTACGGACTGATTCCAGAGGTTAATTGAGGTGAGTTCATGTATCAAACATGAGTACATGACAGTAATAACATTGTAATCTAGGGTTTCATCCAACTGCGTTAAACCAGGTTGACAATGTCAGTCCACATCTAAGTACACAAGTACTGATTTAGTTAAAATGTATTCTGAACGAATGTTGCGGTGTTAGCATGTGGAACGCGTTTTCATAGGAGAAAAGCTCTCCACACCTTCAAACGTCTTTATAGCAGACACAGTCTGGAGGAAACACTTTGAGGCATTTAGCAAACAATTCAAACCTTCGTAAAAAGTAACATGCACAATTTGCTACAAGCATGTTAAAGAGCCTCCTTTATTCAAGCCTAGACCTGTTGTAGCAGGTGACTGAGGCGATATTCCAAAAGTCGTTCGTTGAACATATTTCATATTACTATGACATGGTATCTCATGTATTTACACACCATGTGTCATAACTTACATGGAGAATCTAGTCAGTTCTGTCCCAGAATTCCCAAGCATTCCGTCCATCTGACTTACGCGTTCACAATAACAATTATGTATAAATACCAAGCAACTTTAGTTCCCTTTTGGATGAATTTTTTTTCCCAAGCGGAACTGGAAATTATGTCGTTGCATCTGAGTGAGTAACACAATACATAAATTGAACTAAAAATTACAAATATTACTTAGGAACGGATTAGGTAAACATTTCCTTTTTGATTATTTAGAGCTATGTCAGGACATGGAAATTTCATGTTTTTGGTAAGCCTACACTACTCAGTTGAATTGAACAAAAAAGGTAAACTACTCATGTTAAGAATTTGGTGGCAACACTTACCACATTAAATTCGAGGTTGTTCCGTTATAAAGTTTAACCTCACTTTCTAC
Organism: Paragonimus skrjabini miyazakii; assembly: GCA_014338405.1. NCBI lineage: Eukaryota > Metazoa > Platyhelminthes > Trematoda > Plagiorchiida > Troglotrematidae > Paragonimus > Paragonimus skrjabini miyazakii. Next base: position 15,407 of record JTDE01001822.1, on the reverse strand, counting down.
ATAACGCACTACGATGAATGCAACCACTCAGGTAATCAATACCATATCGGCACCTGATTTTTGTGAGGCGACTGAATTATACTATCTGACAAATGCTTTCAACTAATTTGCTCAGTGGATATGATATTCATCGACGCCTCACCTTCCGGTTTGATTTGTAGAGTTTCGTCTTACGATGGCACCGACGAACATTAGCACACAAAGAAAACTTTGGAATGACTTTTTGAATGGATGGGAGGACATGGAACGTTATATTTATGATTTGTGTTGGAGAGTGAGTTGTGTTAAAAATGCTTGGTAGGTTCCAAATTAAGCATTTTTCAAAACCTATACATACTTTAGACCCGGTTCAGTAAACACATAATCTCATTGCCGATATTATGCAGGAACATATATTTATGAAGAGTGTCATTGCTTATCAATGATTTGTCAACCAATAAAATTTCAAGTAGTCCGACAAACCGGCTCAGTTCTAATGCAAACCACATGTAAATCACAAGTGTACAGTTACAGGCCAAAGCAAACAAACTTATGACAGTTGTTCACATATTTGATCCGCCGAGATGGAGGCAAAATGGAGCATCCCACTCTTTTATACCACCGACTGGCAACCATCTGACTTCTTTCTACCCCAATACACAGCATAAAGTTTTACATTTTCAAAACTGCTATGCCTTCTCACATTTGTTTTGCGTATTACTAAAGATGTGTAACAAAATAAAATTGTCGAGTTAGATGCAAGTGGAATTGAGATGTGTTACTGTACATTATTAAGGGCACTATTTTTGAACAATGACAATTATTAGTAGTGAGTATTCAAGAGAGTACCATTAAGTAAATTTTCGAAATTATTCTTTGAGATTCATAAAACGAAGCCGGTTCACATAATAGCCTAGAGTAAATCATGTACAATAATTCATTCCCGTAAAGATTCTTGTCTCTGTTGTAGCTGCTTTGTGGTTGGCCAGCAAACATGCAAAAATCCAACGCAGACGGAGAAGCGTTTGAGAAGGGGTTTAGAAAACGTTGCTTACGGTGACCACCAGTGAAATGGTGGACGGTTATTTCTGCCTTGTTGTATTACATCTATACCACACACATCAGATAATCAAAGCCACGACCAGCGAATAAGTCACACATCGTAGCTCAGAAACTTATAAACTAGAACACGGGGTCACAGTCACCGCAATTAAGGGAAGGTATGCAAATTAATTCCCATAGCTGTTGTAGTCACCTTTTGGTCATGAGCTGAAATCGTTCAAATCCTTTGTGGTAGGCTTGCAACATATCAAGCTCAAACCAGAACCACAGAATTGGCTGAACAAACTTTGGTAAAATCTAGGTCATACTGTTCACTAGGCACGCAGGAAAATCGAACTTATGACTAGTGAATAAGCGGTCGATTTTAGTCCAGATACTCATTCACTGGACCACCGGTTCCTGATCTACGGGTTTATAAGATGATGCGTACACTTCTTTCGTTACTTGGTTTTATTTTGGAAAATCAAACTGAGTTGTAAGATTTCTGCCCTGAATTTTGCATATGACTGCGAAACATCAACTGTAAAATTCCGACATACATCTCTTCTTTCAAGAACACTGAACCATTGTGTAAGCAGACACCTACCCACAAGTAATTCTATCACTAGAAAAGTGGATGAGTCAGTCAGTATCTAGATCTGCATACATACAGAGCTCCATGTTATCTTGGCCCGCTGTTTTCTCTCTATCAGCAAGATATTCCAACTGACTCTTTTAGAAAAGTAACAGTATGTCTAGATTTTTGTCCTAACCAAGGTTTAGTAAGCAGCTAACCGTCCAGCGAAGTGAGCAACAAATGGAACAAGTGACAGATTCTGAGATTACCAGTCAACCTGTTGCTTAATACTGAAATGCATCGCCTCGATCGGAATCTTTAACCAAGTGAAAAAAACATATTTGTGCACTGTTGATTTCAACAGCTATATTACATGCTAACTTCGTGGTTATGCACAACTACAAGTGATCTGCTTGTGGTCTGTGTGTGGTGTTCACCCGCAGTTGTCACATTCAGCTAGACTTTTTAGCCAACTCTTTTAAAAACAAAATTTTAATTTGATTTTGTTCTCTAACTCGGACTATTTAGTCCATGGAGGAGTTAGTAAAACCAGCTCCTCCTCCGATATGGTCAAGTAACCTGACTATTACCTATAGGCGAGTGTGAATCACGCCGATTGGTATGCTCGTTCGTTTTTAATGTAAGGCTAAGATTGCACGAGTCAGTTTACTAGTTCCATAAGAAAGAAATTTTGTCCAACTTTCGATGACAACGAAAATTTAGTGTACCGTTGAACTTGGTGCAGATTAAAACTTCACTGGTTTATTGTCCAATGCGTTTCGACGAAAGGTTCTCTGAAAGCACGCCTCACGATCAGTTGTGAGTAGCCTTCAGTCAGTATCATTCACTCCACCGACATTTTTTCGTTGCAAATGACCGTTTGGGCGCAACTGAAATGATTCTCTTGTTAAAAATCAGAAAACACCAGCTTATTCTTTATATGTCAGTACATCGCATGTCATGAACAAGGCACCTCTACCCCTGAAACGCTGAACACCATGTTAATGGTATGTTAATTTACGTGGAGGCAGAAATGCTTACAAGTAATGTACATCAAATTTATCACCAAGTCAATAGATTCTGATGAACGTAAATGTTGAATACAAGTCAAGGAATACACAACGTCAAGTGTTCTTGATCGCTAGGAGTACATTTCACACGTTAATTCTTCATTCATCTCCTTTTACCCAAAACATTCTTCAGTAACCAAGTATATAATGCACATTATGCGTTTTAGTTGCGTGGGATACTCAAAACTGTCAGCAAAGCTCATTTTCGAACACTGGTGGCTTGTCAACAAACGCCACAAAACCAAAAAGTGGAAGATTCAACTGCGGTGATTTTGTACTTTGATCATCAACTATACATAAATTCCTCAGTCGATCGCGCATGCCTGCTGAAACTCGAAAACGAACTGTCGACAATTTTGAACACTCGAACAAAAAGCCAGAATGGTCCTGACGTAGTTGTCAATGGTAGGTACTATGTTCATTGTCTCACCTTTCACTGTGATTCAGTTTGAAGACATTTCATAATTTGTTGCAGAATCCGAGGTTTGTTGGATTCCATGCATTGCTACTTCAAAAGTGAGGTACCAGAACAGAAATTTCCTTTGACTAGTGCTGGGAACTAGTGAGTATCAAGAGACCTTTGCTAGTTCAAATCGTTTACCAAACGTTTCAGCATGACGTAAACAATATAGGCATAGACTCGAGCTCTAGTTATATAGGCCCGAGTCCCAAGGCGAATAAATCATGTATATATTATTAGAAAAGTAGTATAAAATATAAAACGTCGACTACGTGATGAGGTATAGCCGGATGTTTAGGCATTCAGTGTCTAAATTACCGAAAAACATATAGCCAGCGCTTCATACACAGGGCGTCATAGTAACGTGGGTGACGGGATAAATATGTTGTGACTGTTACTCACATTTTCCTGCACTGCGCCATTTTCTCAAGAGCATTTAAACAACTTTTGGCCTGTAGGTTTCTCATACCGCTTGCTCATCTGGTGTAGGAGAACTCATTTGTTCATTGATAAGGCAAATATTATAGCTTTGTCGCGAAGGTTACGGTGAAATAGGAAAGCGTGGATTTCAAAAAATCTTGCAGAAGAGTTCAATGAAGTTCACGTGCGTTCAACAATATAAATAGTTGGTGAAACTTCTTTACACTGTACATTAAAGTGCAAACAACCTTAGGGATTAGGCTGCTATGACGTAACGTGGCCGTTACCACTAATTCGATATTACTTGGTTAGTCAAATTGCATTGTTACATGACACACTACTACTTAAATATCTTGAGTATGCTCATCTAAATTACTGTTTTAAACAGCGGTCGAGGAAGACTTCAAAATTTTCGGTATGTTAACATTCGTTTTTCTATTTACTTGGGTCTGTTATTGAACGTTATACGGCTGAAGCCACCCGTTAATTATTGTAAAAGATAAGCTGCTGTACCAACCAAGTCGTTTCAGATTTCCCCACCAATCAATTCGATTCGAATTGAGTTCAATCAAAATAATACCGTCAGGGAGGTGTTACGTAAACAGTTTGAGGTTGCAACGTTGGTGTGTTTCCAGTAAGCACTCATTAAACTCTCTCAAGACATTTAGTGCACTTGTCTAATGTAAGACAGTACAAAAGACGTCTGCAATAATCAGGTGCTAACGAAGTCAGTGTAAACTTTGTAGACTTATTTAACTGTGTGAAGATTATCCTTATTTTCACGAAAAAAGAGCAAACTGTACCAATTAAAGTGTAGTGAATTGTTTTTCAGCACCAAGACTTTGTCCAGCAAAGCGACTGTGATCCAATAGCCATTTATACTACTGATTGTAATAATAAGTATGCGGAAGAAAACGTTTTGAAAATTAACACATTACCACCCTCAAAATGCATTTGGTTTCTCACTAGCTTTGTAATTTTTGAGTTAACCATTAATCCTGTGCTGCAATTCCACTGCAAACCGAACAGTTTTGCATTAGTGCTGAATAACCTACGACCGTTGCTGTTTTTGATGCAGATAATCTATGTGGATAGTACGCTAGTAACAAATGGCTTCATGCATTCATAAAACTTGTGGTTCAACCATGGTGCTTAGTAAATAAGTCCAAATACGCACTGGTTACTCTTATGCAGCTCAAATAGCCATTAACTTCGATCCAAGCTGAAGGGAGATAATGAAACTTTGGAACCAAGGCTTGTGTAGGCAAGACTTTAGTGTTATCTAACAAGTTTACTAGAGCAGAATAAACTGGAAATTAGAAAACTAACTGCGATCAGTAAACCACATCCTCTGACTAGATAATAATCAACTGCTAGACGACGTGTTGGTAAACGGTAAAACATATGGAACTTTTTTCAAATGATCATGCTGTCAGGATTACTTGATAGCGTTGAAATCTCACGACTCATTTAACTTGCTTGTCATCCCTGTCAACAATAACAAGCAATCTGCAATTTTGTAAAGCAAAATGCGGCTACTAATCATAGTTTATTGTAACGTTGGCCTTCATCAGGTCAGCCTCTTCAGCTACATCCATGCAGTAGACGTAGATTCTGCCCTTTATGTAGCACACCCATCCTAGTGGTCCTCGAAAGTGCTGATTTTGAACTGAGATTCGTTATGGTGTGTCAAACATGTTAATCATCGTGTCTTTGGTCTATCGTTAGCTACGTACGGTATAACAGATTTCATTATTTTGTTAGTTTGTTACAAGGAAAATTAAAGTTACCGGTGTCATTCGCATCCCGACTATATTCATCGAGTTAACTCAAACATGGTAGTGTCTGGTTATAAATTATCAATTCGCTATTACCATTTGTTAGTACTGATGAGTAGTAGGGAATTTTGATTTTCAGATAGATTGAACATCACCCACAATCGATCGCAGCTGTCGCATGCTCATAGACTTTCCTATCGACTTCTTTCGAAAAGAAACACTAAACTCGAGTTTTGCTCTTATTTGTTATTAGTTGTTATTATAATTATCTTCTCACATGTTCTGATAATGAACACTGCTCAACCTTCGACTGAACTGATTGTAAAAACCGGTAATTGGTAAAGAAGCTTGGAAGATGTAGCGCTCTTACAAAACGATTAGGATTGTTTGACCTGGTGGTCTGAGGAAAATAACTTGCCGTCCGATGTAAACAAATGCAAAGTCATTTACATTCACCGTCAGACTTCTGCTGTCTACTAATTTGAATACTCAAAGTTGATGTTGTAAGTATAAGAACGACAAAACGGAACCACAGTGATGGATAGCTTTGACCTGCCTATAAACCGTGCAGCCGTGGATAAAATGGATACAGATAACTCTGAATCTCTTAAAATGAATTTGTAGAACCCTCCAGCCTGAAGTGTGTTTCACTATGTTAGTTTCTACGATCCACCAGCACCCGGAAACAAACGTAGAGGCTTTTTTTCCTTATCCTACAAAAGATTTTGCATTTATTTAAGGTGTTCAAAGATCGGCTACTAAACTAATTATGGGGCCTAGGAAAATCTCCTCAAAAAGGCTGACAGAATTAAGTTGATTCTCAATAAATTGTAGTCATTAAGTACGATTCCATATTGGAGATCATCCACTAATACATCTCCAATTGAGCCAGAATAAACGTTTAACAAGTCGTTGGCTAAAAGTGAGGAATGGGATAAACAAGGGAAAATCGCAAGTAGAACTGCTTCCAAGTTAGGATCTGTTCACATTTGAACGCATTGCCCAACCGTATAGTCACGGCTGAATTGGTTGGGAGTTTTTAAACGCGAGAGTCAAACTGCACTACAGTTTTTCAAACTGCCATTCCAACTTAGTCTCCCGGTTCATTAAATACGCACATTTGACGGAATGTTGTTTCAGTGTGTTTTAGGGTTCATATTCATATTCACCGTGGTTTATATCTATCCATTTCCAGTCACATTTTCTTCATACCCATAAACTTTCTAACGCAATTTTTTCCACAGACCAATCAACAGACAATAACGCACAAGCAATAATCTTTCTCCAGCTCACGATAACCCATGAATACCAGAATATAGCACAGAATCCAGTACCATAAAAAACAGGCATAATACTATGAAACCGCGGAAATCAGCGATGATTTGTTACCCGATCTATCTGACAACAATAAGCGAAAAACAACTATTTCTAGTTAACAAGAAGAATGCCATTATTAGTTTGCGAAGGCTTTTATTAATTAAAATTTTATTGATTGAAACAAGTCATGAAGATAGGCAGTCACACGAAATATGTACCGATAGCAGTCCGGCAGTCAAAGTATTAATCAAAAATGGAGCTATTACCAAATTTCCCGCAAACACAGGCCATAGAACGTCATTTATTGAATAGTAGGAAATTGCTTAAACATCGATAGAATTCAACACTTCTAATTCTTTAGTGGATTACAAACAACGGTAGAGTTGAAGTAAACGAATAAACTTCAGAAAAATATAAAAAAATATTAACACCCGGGACTTGAGGTCATCCGTCCACGATATATCATAGTGGTAGCTACTAACATCAACATTTTGGAGCAACTGAATTAAATACCGCAACCTGTAAACAAATCGAAGCAAGTGGACGTTTACATTAAGAGTGAATGTATTCGAAGGATTTACAAAAATTCTTAAGCAGTTTTGAAGACATTCGTCTATAAGAACTTAGTTTTGCATTCAACTGTTTGCGATATCAGTCATCAAGCGATTACGTAAATAGACGATGTATACTTGAAATAAAAATAAGAGGTTTTAGTTCAGCTAACGACAGTGCGACGGAGTCCGGTTTACTGGAGGTGTCAATAAATGTTGGCATCACCATTTCAAATGGTTCATGTATTCTTGGACCCAAAATGGCTTAGATGTAATCCACCTAGAAGGGATGTGTTTCTAGCGTGTAGCACTTTAACCCACAGCTAAGGCCAGTATGATATGTTAGTGATAACTTCTACTGTTAATAACAGATGTGCCCAAACAGTTCTTCGGTTGGCCTAATGTATTATTGACTAGAATATGTTTTGTTGGGGCTCCACAATACGATTACTTGATCGTGTGCGTGATGGTCAACGTGATAGCATCGCAATTCCAGTAAACAGAATACAGCGGCCGATTTGAATTAGCCGCAGCAGGAGGAATATTCACATATACTGTTGGAAACGTCAGTATTATTATCGCCAGTATTGTTAACAAACACAATTGGATGAACGCCCAGACGCGACAGCTTGGTTGGTCTTTAAATGCGGTAACCGGCGTAGTTGTCAAAATGATCGTCTTCTGAGATAATGGACCAGCAATTTATATTCGATCTGGGTCTTCACCAGGAAAACGAGGGCTCTTGTAGTGTGGCCCTTTGCTAGAATATATTTCTCAAAGCTCAAGATAAGCGAGCAGTTGATTGTATAGTTGCCTTGCGGTGGTTGAATCACGTACTCTAATTGCCAACTAAGTACTGATCGCACAGATCAGTGTTTACTGAAACCAATAACAGCTGGGCAAAATTGTGAAGTGGACCGCAATGACATAATGACGTAACGTGGGGTTACCGACTGTCCACTAACTAAAAGGGGCGAGATGAGGCAGCTTGCTGAA
>JTDE01001821.1:111964-123656 GCA_014338405.1 Paragonimus skrjabini miyazakii | reverse complement strand
CAACCTCCATGATTTCGTTATCTAACATTAAGCCTACGTACTCAGAGTAATCTTGCAGAAGCTTTTTGCATTTTGAGGCTCCAAAACACATTCCGAAGTACTCAGCAGAACGCGAAATAGCGTTTAGCGTTGTTTATGCCTTTTGAAAATTGTCAAACAGCAACACCTTGTTGTCAGCATAATCAAGATCGGTTAATTTTTCATCAAGTGGGAGGTCCACGCCGGCATAATTTGAGTGCCGCAGACAGTCCTCCATTATTTCGTCCATGACGAAATTGAACAAAAATGGCGAAAGAGGACAGCCTTGACGTACGCCGCTCGTGGTGTTGAAACTGTCAGATAGTTCACCACAAACCTTAACCTGAGCAGAAGTATGAGAATAAAGCGCCGACAGTATGTTCACATACTTAGTCGGTACACCCCTTCGTTTAAGCGACTCTAAATGTATAAGTCGATCCACTGAATCGAACGCAGTTTTATGGTTGAGAAATACAGTTATTGTTGGTAGGCGGTACACATGACGCTTCTCCAGAATTTGACGTAGAGTAAAAATTTGATCACTATATCCCCGCTCAGGCCGAAACACTACCTTTTCTTTCCAAACGTTTGCCTCCCGAACTGCAGTGAGTCGACGAAGTATAACGGATGCCAGAACCCCAGTGATCATTGCGATCATACCAATTTCCAAACCTCCCTTCTCGAATATGGCAACTATTATGGAGTGACCCCAGCACGGGTCGATGGTCTTCGTCATCCACACAAGTTGAAACAACTGCGTCAAAGTCACTAATAACGCATCCCTATCTTCTTTGAACTGTCAGTGTAATATAATCTGAGTCAGCAGCCTTATTGCGTTTGAGAGTCGAAATGCATCTGCGAACCTCAGTCTCAGTTGGTGGTTCTAAATCTACCGACAAGGGCTTTACCTCGGAAGCTTGTGGAGGCAGCACGATAGAAGCAGAAGGCTAGTTAACTTGATCCTCGAAGTGTTCCGCCCAACGTTCTAACCTTCTGGACTTGTTATAGATTAATGTGCCATCTGCCTCTCTGATAGTTTCACTGACAGATCGTCACCTGGGACCAGCTGCACTGGTCAGCTTGAACAGTCGATGTTCCCTGAAGCAAAAGTGATTTCCATTTCCCTAACTTTCCACTAACCAAGCCTCACGATCATTGTTGAGACTATGTTTCAGTTTCCCATGGATATCTCTTCTGGACTAGTTATATGAACTACTAGGAGGAACCTTCCGTCTGGCTTCTGGCAACTCCAGGGATTTATCTGAAATCCAGTGTTTGTTAAACTTATGTACCCCTGTGCCGCATGCTATAGTACCTGCTTTCTGAATGACATGTGAAATTTGATTCCAGCAACTGATGTGATCTTCGGAGTGGGAACTACTAAGGCAGCTTTCTAAGCTGATTTGGTACTTATGCTTTACCGATGACAAAGCCAATTTCTCAACAGCCAGTGGTTGCTGTTGGTGGGGTCGTTGACCAGCAAAAGTAAGAACAAAACGACAATTTGTCAATGCATGATCTGAGTCCAAGTACGTGCTCCAATAAGAACGACAATCCTGAGTGGAACTCTGTCACTTATAACTGACAGCTGTGTGTGGTCTGTCTGAGGCCATGCCTGATTCGGAGCAGGAGGGCGCCAAGTATAGCATTGACGTGCACGATGCCTAAAACCAGTGCTGGCTAAATGTAGCATATGCTCAGCGCACAGCTGTAACAGTCGCCTGCCATTATCTGATCGATATGACGCTATCTCAAACTTTCCACCTGAGCGAGATCCGGCTTCAACAAGCGACCGACTTGGGCATTCATGCCTCCGGCCAGAACGACTATATCAGAGCTGCATGTCGATCGGAGGAGATTGGCCAGATCCGAGTAAAATGCGTTCTGGACGCCAACATCATTGCAGCTAGTAGGAGCGTAAGCAGACAGTGAATAGACTTCTGAAAGTTTTGCGTCTAGAGCTGGTCTTAACAGAACCTGCCAGGCGGACATCACAAAGTCTACTGTTAACAGGAATCCAATCTATTAATGCGGCTGCGGCCGTCGTGCTAAGGACTATGCCTATTCCAGCCTGACCTGTAACAGCGGCTGTGGAGTCACCCCGAGTGTATAACCAGTATCGGGTAGTCAATGCGGGTGCTGTTAGTTTCCTACGTTGAGTACTGTCTTTGATTCTGGTCTCCGAAATACAGCAGTTTAACGTTCGTGCGACAGCTGCCTGTTGACCTGTCTGTTTTAGTGTGCGAACGTTGAAGGCACCTATATTAATTCGCATTCTAGGTCTAAGCAATGGACGAGGGAGGCCTGAAGCTGAATGGCAAGAGACGGAACTTACCGGCTCAGTGTTACCGCGGTTAGCTACATCTGTCGTGGAACCCCGTAGAGCAATGATCAGAACTGGAGGTCAGGATGGGCCCGATACCTAAATTTAATAGGACAGTGGGGAGGAGTCAGCAGTAGCATGTTTTCGCCTATCCACCCTGTTGTATGCAGCGGATAGGGCGACCCTGTTTATACTGTGCGACGGCCCATGCAGTATGGAATTACTTGTGTTATGATTATTCATGGTTATGTGTTTGCTGAGATTTTGCAAGTCGCCCTAACCTAGATACGAGAACGATTAGGGTTCTCAACCAAAGCCTTTGGCTCAAAAGCCTATATCGCAAGGCAGTGGGTGGGTGACAGTGTACCAGAACTGGTACGTTTTCTGGAAAAAGATGCCAACCTCCTTCCCACCCCCAACCTGGAGTACCAGGAGACTGGTTTGTCAGACCTCTACCTATTGGCCTATCTGGTATGAGTCACTCTGTCGGTGTAGTGGCCACACCGTCCAGTTTAGCGCATTAGGTCATCGAGATGCGCAAGCCGTCACACCGCGTCAAGGTTCAGTCTCGTTGTGACATACACTGACTACCTGGCTGTCGTATGACCAGTGAGAAGACTATTTTTAAACTTTTTACTTCATGCATCTATCTGCCGCTCTTTGTTTTCGTGATTCACAATTTTTTAAACTTTTTCAAAAAGTGTAAGGCGTTAGTAAGAGGTAATGCCTGCAAGCACCACAGAACTCACACTGTAATAAGACTGAATCGGAGCGGCTTCCTGATTAGAAAACTTTTAACCAGTCGGGAATCACGCACAAGATGTTTCAAGCGGAATTACGGTCGATCGTCGCCAACCAATTGTAAACGGCAATCAGCTTCTACGTTGAATTTGTTTGTAATATGCGATGACTAACACATTGTTTGAAAGTGTATCCGATCTTAACAGCCGAATTGCTTACGGCAAGGTTGTTGAACGAACGGGCCAATCAAAATACAAAACGCTTGTGACCCAGTAATAATCGTGAATACTGGTTCTTTTACGAAAGGTGTATTCTTCTACTATTCAGTTGCTTGGTGCCACTCAAACCACTGTTCTGGTTTTCTCGATTTAGTGGCCCAATACAGAGCACCCACCACTGACCTCGGCTTAAAGGCACGCCCTTCATTGTCTCTAGTTCGCTACTCCCTCTGCTTTTTTATGTCCTGGGAAGCGGTACGGAAATTTTTATTGGTGGAATTGGGACATCATAACCGATCACGACTGTCGCATTTCTTCCCATATTGTTTTAGAAAAGAAGCGTTATACTCGAGTTTTGCACTTGTTAAAAGTCATCACTGCCACTGCGGACATGAATTCCGGCCACTGTATCATGAGATGAGTGTGTTAACCACTTCGCCAGGGACTCCATATTGAGCATAACTGACATCGTGTGCAACGTTCACTTGTGAGTAATGTCCAGACTGCCCAATGGCCTTTTGAGAAATGTGGCTAAGTGTTTGCGTAAGATAACTCGACCATACCTGATGTTAGGTTAGTTACGTCATAGTCAACCCAGGAAAACGTATCCAGAGTTCAAATCTTGGTTATGACATACATATAAACTACTGACGGATTCTGTAAACAGCGAAATTCAAATGTATTGCTTTATTTCTAATGGGACCGGTGAAAAGTCTAGGGCAATCCGAAAGCTGTGACAACTTGTGATCGGTTTTCAAATTATATCTTATTAACCACGACCGTGAAGCCGTGTAGAGCTGATAACAAACGACACGCTTGGACCACCGTGCTGTTTTTTCCGACCGCATTAAATGAGCACAATTAAGGCGCCAATTCGCTGGAGAGGCGTATGCCATTTTAGTCGACGAAATGTTTGATCCGGATAGTACAAAAGGTTCACTACATAATATCCAATGTGTCTACCTTCATAAAGGTACCTGAAGAATCAAAATCTCGGCAGCGAGATCAACCCGCCTATGGACCTGTCCATTCTTTCGCGTCGCTGTCATCACGCGCCTGTAATTCTCTGGAGTTACCCTCAGTAAAAAAAAACAAGCAGATAGTTTGGATACCATAAAAAATGCTGTTGGTTATTGTGTCCTTTGCACCTCTACTTGTTGGCTTACGGTTACCAGGTGGCAACTATGACATGTTTAAGTGGGGGTCGTTTTCTACGTACGTTTGCACAGTTATCTCCGGTCGGCGTTTTGGTCGTCAGTTGTGTTGTTTGAATAAAATCTGGATTCGCGTTATAGCGTGAACTCTTGTTTGCACACCCCCATGCATTCGTGACTGTCACAAAATGACCCGAAGTTCACTCGGGATCACGCTTTGTCCTAAACTTAGACCATCTGAACACATTGGGTTTCTCGTGACAACATATTTTGTCTGTACGTGTTATGTACCCTTAATCGCAATAATTTTTTGACACTCGAAAGCAGTTGTTGACTTTCAAACCAAGTGGATGGAAATGGACACCACCAATATTATTAATGCATCTTCATCTATGGTTTATCCCTTTCACCGTGATAATATCACATTGTAAGCCCATATAAGAATAAGCTTAATCATGAAACATGAGCTATTAGTTGACCGGCAGTCTTACTTCTGAACAACCCTAATGCTAAGTCCGGACAACCTGAGAAGGAAGGTTGTGAATTAAGTTTCCTATCAGTAAACCAGAACACTTGCTTACGGTGTCCACCGAATGCTATTTTTCTCGATGTTGACCACATGATTAGCTGGGTGAAATAGATATATCTGGTGATGGGTAACTAGATTTTTGTGTCAGGTCTTCTGGCAAATAGTCATTCACACGTGTGCACCGCCTTTGCACATGCACTAACATTCAAACTTGCCACATGTTTGATCACATTCATATTGATAATTGTTTCTTAACCACTTGACTGATCTTTGAAATCAGTTAAAAGAAATTGTTGTAGCACTGTGGTTATCAGAATTTTTTCTCTCTCATTTGTGGTGCTTACTTTGTGTGGATGTGTCCGTTTCTCTCTACTCTGGTTTGATTATGCTCAGGATAAAAAACGTTGGCGTGACGGGCTTTTGGAGGCTGATCGTCTGGATCGTCAAGTATGTCTAGCGCTCAGTCACAGCGCTGCCACCTCGCAGTCCAAACGTACGGCGACCCAAACATCTGAAACTAAAGCGTCTGATTCCTCACTCATTCGTACGCACAAATCCAGTGCAACTTTTATGTCGTCTTCAGCCGATCAGGGTTCTAAATTACAGTGAGTATTGGTTTTAATACAAGGTCAGAGTTAGTATTTTTTATACTCATTTTACCTTGTAGATTTCCCATTGAAAGTGACTTATCGTTTATGAGACCGAGGTAACTCAATATTGATGACACCCTCAACCAATTACTTGGAAACCTGCTTATCTCTAGATAGTCTGGTAATATCAAGTTCATATGCAACCCACTATGTCTCCTTGCATTATGAAAGCGTAAAACTACTCTACCACATTTTACGAATCATTCTAATACGTTTCGCAGCTGGGACAGTAAACGTCGTGTAATTGATCACGATGTTCTAGTGCACAAAGCCAGTGAAATGAACTACCAAGTCCCTGTTCCGGTACTAAATCGGCTGATACAAAAAACATTACCGAGTATTTCAAGGATAAATGACCTTTGATAGTGGAAACAAAGAACCAGTGTGAGTAGCAAGCATGTATACTGAGGATACAAGGGAAAGGACATGCGGGGTTGGTATTCAAACGTGATGGTTGTTCTTCTGGCATTCTGTGATAACAATTCAACCGTGCAGTCTTTTCACGAGAAACACCTGCCTAGCCACGATCCGAAGGAGACTCGACGTGAGTTCATGACAGACTTCGAAACCGGAAGCTCATAAGTTCGTATTCGACCGGGTAAAATTGTCCTACTTATGTTTGTCTTACTCATATGCACTCATCCTCCTCCACTTTCCACGTTAGATCATCGAGCTTAGTGCAATGTCTCTACCTTTATTTGTACAAGCTGTTGCTTTTGAACAATTGCCGATAACAGTGTCATCAAACGCAGCTTATTACCAAAGGACAAAAACTCGAACTCCACGAAACAATCAACAGTTCCTGTACCGTACATTAAAAGCATATCAGAAATGACTGCAAGACTTTTATAATCACATGGCATCACGGTAGCACACAAACCAACAGCAACCATGCGCAAAATACTGTCAAAACCAAAAGAACAAATCAAATCAACTGAAAGAAAGAAACGTAATGTGCAAAATTTAATGTAGTGACTGCGAAAAAGCATTACGTTGGCCAGATCGGGCGAAAGCTGTCTACGTGACTTCATGGACACGAACTTATCATCAAAAGATGTGACCAGTTCTCATCGATCTCCCTTCACGAGGACCAAACTGGACGCAAGTTTTGTACGAACACCGCAAAAGCTATTCTTCAAGCGAACATCAAACACGCAAGAGAATTTCTGGAAGCCTGGTGTTCGTCAACCAGTTCGATAAACAAGCACATTGAATCGAACAAGATCTACGAACTGATGAAAGAAAGGAAATTAAAGAGGCGCTAATGCAGCCATGGTCATATACCAACGTGCAACTCAACGAACGTGAATGGGCACATCAACTCGGCGGTCAAATGTCAACGACATACAAGCGATCATACAGAAGTTTAAAAGAAGATATAGCTAACCTGGTGGAAATTTCCCCAAGAGAAGAAAGAGGCTTTAAGCAGCCAATTAGCTTCAAGACCATAAGGTCAAATGGTAAGAACGAATACAACCACTCAGATTTTATATCAAGAGTCGACAACAGATAATAACCAGTCACATTTGAAATCAAACGGTAATTCCAACATCATATATAAAGACGGCCGTTCACCGATATTCACCCATCATAATGCTCAGTCCTGTACGGTTAAAATCTTACGCACTGATTATGTCACCTCGCTTGGTGGTGAAACGTTTGCAACCTATATGCCAAGTTCGGCGAACAACCGAAGACCAGCTCCCATCTAGGTTTGACAGCACGAGGAGGTTTTAGTCCATATGTGATGTTGTATACTACACAACGGCAAATATCTTAGAGGTGTAGAAGCTGTAACCTTGACCATACCAAATAACGGATGTAATGCAGCTATTATTAACAACTGTTCAAAAGTTAATCACTCGGGAGGAGCAGTCGGAACAACCCCTCTCGAGTACATGCTTTCGTGGTAATTGAGTGTCTGCCACTGAGCTGCCATGAGCTCATTTATTTATATATAACCTGTATACGTAGCCGCCTTCAGGGAATGTTGGAGCTGGTCATACAATACCTCCGTTATTTCGCTTACAGCTTTGTCGAATGCATATATCTGTCTAACTGGAATCCTGTGGACGTCAATATTCTTTTCGATACTGGTTGAATAGTGTGTTTTCGTAATCTCGTCACAAAATCAGTACATACTGCTTATCATTCGATATCCACTGGAATGAACGAACACTTTAATTGGTTTAGACCACGTGTTTGATCATTCTGTGAGAAGATTTAGTTCGACGTTGATCACAAACCGCTTTTGGCGTCAACAGAGTACCCTTCTGTGCCTTCAAATTCACAGTTGTGTCTGCACAATTCAATTTTGATTTTCTAAGACTTGTGTCGGCTAAGCCCCTCTCCAATTCGGGTCGTTTTTCTACATATTTCTATATGTCCCCTTGTACAATCCAACCTTCATCATTGTGATGAAATCGAGCTTAGTCGTCACCAGATTTCACATCTCGGTTTAAAGTACATCAGTTGTGACAAACCAGTTTTAGGTTTGTCATCTTAATGAATCCGATGAACTAAGCAAAATTGTTACCAGTTCCACCCAGGGTTCGTTAAACATTCTTCACTTCGTTACGCGAATGGCATGTAATTAGACGGACTACAAAGTTCCTCGAGTCATTTCGAATCAATAATCAGCCATTGTCACTTATGTTTCACAACGCAACATTTAGTTAGCTTCTTTATCAGGTGCCCACCAAACGCGTTTATTCTGTGAACACATTTGTTCTATTCATTACTTCCTTAGAACGACAAAAAAGCAGCGTTCGGACGGTTTAATTTCGTCGTCCGAGTTTGTTCAACGTTAACGATACCGCCTATCATGCTTTCAGTTCATTTGGTATGTTTTTGCTCATGTGACCGAATATATATATGACAACAAATCCTTTACTAATAAGTAGTGTGGCAGATTTATGAATTTAGATGAGCTCAGCTGGTAGAGCCCTTGCCGCGTTGAGGCATGGTGTGTCTGTCGCTGGTTCGAATCCAGCCGAAGCCCTGACTTTTCACACTTGGGTCTCATCTAAACAAATCCTTTGTCATGTAAAAATCGAAAATCTGCTTCGTGCTAATAGTCGTACAAAACACGTACAAAACAATAAGCTTGGAAGTGATAGCCAAAAAAAGATTGGGTGATCCTTAGTACAGTGCGATGCTAAAATCATTTTGGGTTTGTGGACTTAGTTACTGCAACAGCTATTGCACATCGTGGCATCTTGAGCGCTTGGGCAAAAGACATTTACGTACATATTCTCGGGCTACACAACTGAATTCCAGTAGCCTGCACAGCTTCCATGATGCGACATTTTCCATTTCTAATGTGAGCACTTGCGGATTTGAAAGCTTGACGTATACTGATTTTGTGGTCAGAGTCAACCAAGTTGGCTAGAATTGTCCTGGAAATTCCATGCTGTTGCTCTGTCGTCTGGCAAGCCCGGCGAAGTTCGCGTATTTCCGCCGGAATGATCCTTGTTGTTAGATCAGTGTATCTTGCTCCACAGTTACACGGTATTGAATAAATGCGAAATGAGACAACGCTGTTGTGTTCTTTGTCTTTAAACTGTTGACATAGGATTTGTTTAGAGGTGAGCGATATTTTTTGCTGTGCCGCTTTGCGAGTGGTCCTCAGGTTCTTGTAGAGCCTTCTAGTCAGCGGCAGACTTACGACTCCACCGTTGCACTGAGTAACAGCTCGAGCTCTGAGTCTAGAGTGTCGTTAGTTCAACTATTATAAGTTCAATGGATTAGGCTTCCTGATAAATTCTGTTTCTGATTCGTTGATACGGAGCTATGGAATTGGGCACACCTCACATCCCACTTCTTATGCATGCCACGCTGGAGTGAATCTTCTGAATGTGTACTGAGTCATGCGTCGAGGAAGATCAGTATTTTGTCTAGCTCGTTTCCCTCCGTAAGTGTAAAGTTCTGTCAAGCTAGCTTTGCTAACTTTAAGGGAGTCAGCTTCTGCGTTATCGTCTACTTGACAGCAACGATTGCCTCCTATCGGACGTAAAGGCATACCATTCTTGTGAATAGTAGATAAGCCATATAGTATAAGTGTGACTAAGGCTGTTGCCTTTACCCGCTCAATTACTCACGCTTCGACCAAGGATAAGTTCTCGGGGGATTTAGAGATGGCCTTCTCATTCGCAGCATTTCTACCTTCCCCCTTATCCGTCCGTCGGACCTATTTCCTCAATCCCAAAGTTATTTTGTTGTCACTCTTCAATACCATTTTTCTCTTTGTTGTTTTTCATTTGGTCTAAAGATAAATTAAAAATGAACTTTTTCACTATACTGTTATTTCGGATAAATTCTTCAATCAAATTTGCACAACCGAACCAATACAAAGATTCCTGTATTCACATGCCTATCCTGGTGAACTCTATGTGCTTTTTGGTTTTCACTGGTCTGGATTCCGATATTCCGTTATCGCATCAGTTTACTTCTGTTTCCTTTAGTTTGACTGCTTTGTCGTCGGTTTTTTGCTTTGTTTTTGTATTGCAGTTTGAGGGACTCTCTAGTCTCAGTTTTCCGGCTGATTTCGTTCTTGTCGTATTTGACTGTGATTGCATTGTGTGGCGAACTATAGTGTCAGTTTGAAAGTACACCCGACGTCATTAGAAATTACTTATGGCACCTCTGCGTGGCTCTTAATCATTGATTCAGATTCCTAGGTCACTTGTATTTAACCATTTTCCTGGGGTATGTTTCAGTCGTGAGCAACCGATCACTGAGCGTTCTAACCAGTTCTGTCAAAGTTTCGGTAGGTAGTATGGTCTGTCAGTGTCTTCTTAATCAAAACAAAGATTCCTTACTTCTGTTATCGAAATAGGCTCCCACCACGTCAGCATCTACCCACATCATCTGTCAAGGGTAGAGAAAATCCGCCAATCAAACCTCCGAATTCCAGCTCCGATTTCAGCGCCGTTCTGGCTCGGGCTAGCAGTCCACCGACAAGTCGCCGATCCTCACTTCGTATGCTGCTATACGCGGCCAGTGCCAATGGACACGCGTGTGGTTCAGATACTACACTCACAGCCGCGAACACAACTCATTCGTTCCCGCGCATCAAAACCCCACCTCGTTACGCGTCACGTGCTGTCATTAACGATACATATATGCGTCGTATTTGTAGAGATAGTGTTGAGAAATATAAAAGAACTGCAAGCGAAATCTATCGTGCCAATGTTGAACGCATGGCGGCCAAACATGCTTCTTCTCGATCTCCCACTGCTGATCAGTCGGAGTCCGAAAATTCCCTACTACTGGCAGCGGATGATTCGCAATCACAGCTAACTCGTGGGCCTAACACATTGCGGAGTGACTTAGATCACCTCTCCCCAGAGGAGTCTTTCAAACGTGTGCAACCAGCATCCCCGATAGATTCCATTTCATCCTCATCATCGTCATCTCTGGAACTTGTTGGTATCGAACAGGCTACTACTGTGACAACCACAACAACCACTACGATGACCAGTTTACGTCAGAACGTGGACTCCACTCAAAGTCCGTTAGATGAAGAAGCCAAGCAGAGTGGTGGTGGTGATGTGGATAGTGGACTGGGTGGATCGGACGACACTGGTCATTCGGAGCAGCATGCACATTTAGTTCCCGAGGTGGGTACGATCATATCTTCGATCCGAGCACCAGCGGATGCCATTTGTGTGATAGACGAAGGACACGGGACGGATGCGAGCTTGAGTAACACCTCGGGTAAGGTTCCACTGATTTTTACTTCACTGCAAACAAACGTACTGGTCTACCAATCCAGTGTTGACATTTCTATTCAAATCCAATATTGTGTTGATGGGGTTTATGTAGTACTTTTGAAGTATAAATTTTCATAATTGATAATCGAAAGCGTTATGACAATTAGCTGTCACTCGATTAGTTTTGGCATTGCTATGTGTTTCCGTCATCAATCCGCACCTTTGTTCATTTTACCCCTATATTATTTTGAAAGATCTTCCGATCGTCCACCTACTTATCCCATCTCTCCCCAACGTCTAACTAACTCCACTCATATGTTTATGAGCTAATGTCCGCTAGCGAGC
>JTDE01001821.1:73431-90922 GCA_014338405.1 Paragonimus skrjabini miyazakii | reverse complement strand
GTTCATCACTTCTGGTGGTGTTCGTCGGGTATGTCTGATTTCCCCCTCCCTGTTCAATGGCGGACCTGTATCCATACCATTTCTAGTTCTTCCACTTAGTCTTGTTTTAATAATTTTCAATCTTCTTAGTAACGTTTTCTTCTAGGATATTCCACGTCACTGTTGAGGTGAGCGGCGGCCCGAGCCACAGTACCTTTTGGTCAGGCTCATGGCTGTTGTGATTGATTGATTGATTGATTTGTGCGATCATGGGTGTCGTGTCGATGAGTGAACGCTTTTATTTATTCCGTAAATACCATCGGAAAATCCCAATTTTACTTGTTGTGCCGTTGCCGTGGAACGATTATTTTTCCCATAGCTCGTTTGCATAAGGCAGATGCACCGCTGATTTTTCCCACGTAACTTATGCGTGAGAACACTACCAGATGGTCAAACGTATGAAACATTCCTACGATGAACGCCGACTAATCACTAAAAGCTATAGTCAAAATGATGACTTGGCCGTTCTATGAGTGCAAATCTTTCGTGGCTATCCTAGTTGATGGGGGTATAGATATTCCCCACCTTAGCTCGCCCAAAACGGTTTGATCAGTTTTCAGGACATTTAGATAGCTTCTTATGTTCATTTTGTCAGAAAGGTCGAAAGAAATATGGAACCAAAACTTTAATGTTCAACTTTTTGTGATCGTTCGAAAATCGAATGGTATCAAAACTTGCTACTAGGTATTTCTGTTACTCTCTATTTGTCTCCTCTAGGAATCATGATTGAAAACCACTTTTAGCCGATCAATCGTTGGTCTCGTTTTTTACTTGTTGGTGTGTGTGTGTTTTATTGAAATAGGACTAATGCTTCCAGGTTTTTATGAGCTTGATTTTCACGTATATCCTCAGATGCTCTTCACTAACCGTTGTCTTCATTATTTTCTTTGTCTGTCAGTCCAACAGGAACGTATCGGATCCGCCGCGTCCGGTCGCGTTTATGCCCTATTTCCGAGAGGTTTGGAGGCAGCTGGCCCCGGTTCTGCGGATGCCCATATACAGTCAGACGAATTGGCCGTCTATCCAAATGAACCCTTAACCATAATAGACCGTGAACCGGTGGGTGAAACAGAATGGATGCTAGCCGAAAAAGCGGATGGAACTCGCGGTCTCATCCCGCGATCTCATGTTTCCTGCTACCCTTTGGTCCGAATTCCACCAGCCAGTCATCCTGTCCCCATCATCCCTGCTCGTCCCAGACAGTTCGATTTCTGGGTCGATGATGAAGATGAAGAAAAAGATGTTGCCGACTCTGACGAGGATTTAGACGAAACCATCGATCGGAATAACGACGGCTCTTCGCACACGGTTGTAGAATTCGATCGCTCACATGCAGAATCGCCCATTCTCTTGATGGATTCCGAATCTGCCTTAGGTGAGGCGACGTTCAACAAGTCGTTGGTTTCTGTTCAGGTCTCCAGCTCATCTGATGAAGTAAGCTACCTCTTCATCTGACAGTAGTTGCGTTTTAATCTCGTTTTGACTTATTTTCAAGGGACATTAATGAACAGTGATTTACGATTATGCAACACCAAGTGAGTGAATATAAAACGGTGTCACACGTTTCAAACGTTCATAGTCCACCCACCCAAATTACTAGTCACTGTCATTGGTTGTAAGTGGTTTAAAGTTCTACAGTCGCATGCGGGACTTTGGGTGTGCGTGAATGTCGATGCTAAGGCCTGTGGCTTTGACAACCAATATGCACAAACTACTGATGTGAACCAAAAAACTAGATTACGCAATCAGATGGTAATCGATTGTTGGATGACGGGCACTCTTTGTCGGACTAATTATGGGATGGTTGGTCGGTCATCCGTAGACTGCGCGGACAATTCCAAGTGAGATTAGTTCGATTGTCAGGATGTACCAGAAACGCAATGATTGCACTGTTAGTGGATTTAGTAAAATCAGTTCTGGGCTACTCTGGATGATACTCCTTGATGGTAACCGCTACGCAACGGTAAGAGGTTGATTACATAGGCATGGATTGACCGGGGACAGGGATTTCTTGTTTCAGGCTGAAAGCCAGTAACGTCAATAATGTGGAAATCGCGTACGATCAAGCAACATTAAAGTATCTTAGCAAAGCAAACGAATGCACGGGAGAGCAATATGCCATAGCAAGCAGGAACGACTATGCAGTCAAACGGTAGACTGTGAATCATCAGCCACTTAAGTGGGTTATGGATCAGTTGTCCAATCAGGAAGGTTCCATAAGCCAGTCTAATCGGGCTTAAACAGGCGCAACAGCATACCGTGATTGATGAGTCATGCACGCATGCACGTGTTTTCTGTGTGCCCATACCTACTAGGTCATAATAGGAGGTCGGACCTAACCATCTCATTTAGATTACGGCCAGGTGATCGTGTCTGAAGTTTTGGGACAACCAATTGACGACTGTCTCTGTCCTGATGTCACTCTTAAATGATGGGCGGATGGATACAACCTTCTTCATCATCATTGTGACCAGACAGTTGTTTGCTTACGAACATATTCCGGGCAGTAAATCAGTCCATATAACCATTTTGTTTTAACACACTGGCGAATATTTTTAGTGCATAGTTTAGTTTATCTGCGGAGTGAATTTAGATTTCTCTGCTGGTAGAGCAACTGATGGCGCTCCATTTCTGTTTGAGGAACACAAAACTGCTTGAATTTGTATACTGCCTAGATCTTGTTGCCGTGCGATATGAAGAGCGCTGTAATGTTCTATTGGGCATCTTTTCGGATTTTCATCTACTATTTGAAACCAGGTTTCCGTTTCCATTTTAACGGTAAATGTGATAAGGGGAGATGCTTGATTAAGCGATTGAATAACCGCACACCGTTCAAATCAAGCCGATATTTTGTTTGTGCTTTATGCCCCTTGGGAGGCGAATTTTCAACACTCATATACTAAAGTCTTCAGTGAATGAAGTTCAGTTGATTCAGTGAGCATGGTGACAATCGAACTCATGAAAAATTCATTGAACGAACACAATTGACTTTCCTTGAGAAGGACCATTGATTCACTTTCGTGAATAGTTCAAGAATAAGACGACTGGTTTTGTGCGGAATTCGATCCAAGTAGAACATAACAAAATTCAAGGCCGTGTGCGTGCGCATAAATGCTTGTATCTAGATTTAGTGGAGGATACGGAAATTCATTGAGAGAAGTCTGATTAAAGACTGTGGATTGTGTTCGGATTTTAGTTTCAAAGTGTTTAGACAAAACGAAATGATGGGAAACAACAGAATCAGCGAATTAGCCACAACGTCGTCATCATCATCATAGACAGCAATACATCAGTGGTTCACACTGATGCCTAACTGCCACATAATCACGAAAGAAAAAACCCTATATAGGAAGTGAGAAGAAAAAAGAGAAAGGGGGGAGTGGACCTAACAACTAAAAATAGCTACGTCTATATTCAAACATACAACATCAAGGTACCTACACCTTACAACCAAACAACCGAGCAGTAAGTGAAAGTAAGGCGTCATCAGCAAGACAGCTTCCTTACGGCTTTCACTGCCCCACGTCGTTAAGTCACTTCACAGACAACTCAAAAAAGATAAAGTCCTTTGACAACGGGACAAGGAAACTAGCTGATAAATAGTACGTCTGGTGAGAGATCATGCATGTGTTGGTAAGTCGACTGATTGGGTAATGAAAAGTCGATGAAGTGTTTTAAACGGCTGACGTAAAATGAAAGCCCCTTGACTTTGACACTCGTCATAGTTATCAGAGAGTAGTCGAGTTTTACATCAACGTATAAGCAGTCACTGTATATTGATATGGTTTTGTTGGACTTCAACCGAATGAGTGTTTCACAAACAGCTGAGCTCTCATTGGGGTTGCTATATCACTGGACTTCAGTAGAGGTGCAGTAGGACAAAAATATCGTTCACATAACCGTTAAAAACACATACGTTCACTGGCATGACCCAATTGTTAACGTTCCAATTTACTGGTGAACTGTGAGTCCAGTGATGCCTCCGTTACAACTGTCTTGGTTTGACCGGTGATCCCCAGGCACTTTCATACAGAAGTGAGTTTATCACACAATCTGGTACTTAGGTCGTCTGATCTTGTAAGCTCACGGACAACCTATCGCCTGCCGCATTAAGCTATGAACAATTCACTCCATGATTCTTCTTTGGTATTCTGTTCGTAATCCATCGCATTGGGGCGGAAAAGTTGTTGTGGCTTCCACCGACTAACGGTAAGCTTCCGGTGATTTAACCTGCACAAAAATGCGAATATATCTCTTTTTTGATGAAGTTCACATAATGTCTTTTTAATGACATTAATTTTATGAAACAACTAGCGGATATTATCCGATATTTTTTGAATGCCCTGCTGAGTGAAGCACTCTGTCCTTGAAAGAATTGTATTATGAACTCGGGAGTGTGTGAAAGCGTGTCCGGTGATTTCCTGTTTCCCGTTGTCGGTGTGTGGACGTTCATTCATTCGTAGTAACCATACTCCTTGCCATTAAGCACTACGGTTCGACCAGTGATGTGGAATACCCCAGAGAAAAACGATCAAAAAGTGGGTAGGCAACCGGATCTAAATGTAAAATTTCCGAGCTCCTGGCGTGGCTTCGTAGCTCAACTGGTAGAGCGCTTGCCGCTTTTGGGCATGATGTTTCTATCGCTGGTTCGAATCCAGCCGAAGCCTTGACTTTTCACAATTGGGTTTCATCTAAAAACTACCGGAAAGACGAAGCTGGATAACAAGCCTAGAAGGAAATATAATGGATGCAGGCGCACCATTGTGAGTACGCACGCGGTCGTCAACTGAATAGATGCCACCTACCCAATATACTCAACAGAATAGTTAAAAGTCTTCCTGTCTCGTTACCGCTTCGTTGCTGGTCCACCACGCTTTTTATCCACTGTTGGTTTTCCTAGCATGTAATGTACGATGCGGTAAACACTTAGCTGGCATGCGGAGTGTGGTCATTGCAGAGTGTGCAGCGTAGTCATTTGACCAACTTGATCACGTAACCCAAGCACTCTGATGTACACGCTGATGCACGGCCAGGTTGTCCAAGCGATTATCCCACTTGATATGGGCTAACTAACGAGGACAGCGTTGGCTGAACGCGGCAAGATTGCTGATCTCTTTAGAGTCACGGAGCCAATGCAAACACAAGCATCATATACCCTTCTTTTCTATGCAACAGGTAATGCAACTGCAGATGTCCCTCCTATTTTCGCTGATATCTCATCAACAGTCGTACAAGCTGAAAACACGATGCAGTGCGCGAACAGCGTGCACCTGACCTATTCTGCTACCTTAACGTAGTGGTCAAGCTTGTGCACTGCATCCATCCGGTGGGCTATGCTGGCTAGGGCTTCGGTCCTTCTAGGTGGAACCTTGCCAGATAGGCCAAAGGGGAGCAGTCAGACGAAAGGCAGTTACACTCACAGGGTTGTTCGTCGCACTACTGACTCCGCAGGAATGCTTAGTTAGTGAGGCACAATCCAACAAGCATACAGCAGAACCCTTTTTATAGTTGCGGTACTGCTGCCTCCCGAATTAGGATGAATAGGATTAGAAAAGGTATTCTCGAACAAAGTGCACTTCGATCGCCCAACGGTTGACCGTGACCGCCGGCGCATCATTCGGTATAGGCCAAAAGCCTGATGTAGCTTCGAATACATCCACTGCTCATAATCAGACATTAATGTCTTACTCACTACGCTCTCAGGCTAGGCAAGCCCCTCACTGTCATATTGTAGCGAAAAGGCGTCCAATAAAGCACAATGTTTATTGGCCAACGCGCTAGTTACCGTGCCACTCGCGCGCTTGCGTTTGAATTAGAATTCCAGTCCACTACTCGCCCCGGTCTCCGTCCCGTCGTGTGCACTTCTACCCGGTATATGTGCGTGATCGGCGCCTTCCATCGGGGGGATTCCGCTTGCCATTCTTCGTCCCTTGGTCCGATTTGGTTGAGCAATGGCTCGTCCGGTCGCTCCTGTTTTCCGCCATCTATCCACTGTGACCTCTTACCACATTGCACAACTGTGCTGAGATATCCCTCTGAATGGTGAAATAATCGCGCCTCGGGTTTGGTCGTCCATTCTATTTTGCCTGTCATGTCTCGCCCGTTGGTCCGATCCAGCAGAGCGATGACTCATCCGGTCGCCCACACCGTCCTCGACCCGCTCGTTGTGGGTTTTTGGACGTACCTCCCCCCGAGTTGAGGTATTCCACCGAGTGTTGGAATAATCGCACCTCCGGCCTGATGATCCGCCACACTCACCTGTCCTTTAAAGAACTTGCCGCGATTTTGCCAGGGTGCCAAGTGTACCGCATTGAAAGCTCGTATTCTTGCAGTTCGCGATGGTAAATGGTCCATTCCACCGCCTTCTAAATCTTCCTGCGCCGGAGCCGGATGTTTCTGGTTGCCTGTAGTCTCTTACTCTCACCTGGTCTCCGATCCTGAACGGGCGCCATTTATGTGTGTTGTGCTTCACGTCATATCTTTGCTTTTTCCGGCGTTGTCTTTCTGTTGTCCGTTTCAGAACACGGTGTTCCAGGTGTTGTCGTTCTTGCGTCAATAATTGCCCCTCTCTGTCTCTGGACACGCAGACATCCAACAGAATCCTTGGCCCCCTCCCGAATGTGAGCTCAAATGGTGAACTCTCGGTTGTTGCATGCTTCGTTGTGCGGTATCCAAACAAAACATCCGGTAGTCCCTCTTCCCATTTATTGCCGCTACTATTCAGCCATTCCTTCATTATGCGATTGAACCGCTCCGTCAGTCCGTTCGTTTGTGGATGGTATGGCGATGTTCTCAGACGCTGAATCCTCCAGTTACTCAGCATCTCCTGGAATTGCTGTCCTTCAAAACATGAGCCCTGGTCCGTGATAACTCTGTACGGTACTCCAAAGCGAGCCAGGACGTTGGTCATAAAATTGTGTGCAACAGTTCTGCTCGTTTGATCTGCCGTTGGAACGGCTTCCACCCATCGTGTGAAATGGTGAATCAACAATTATGTAGCGATTTCCATTTGAACTCGTTGGGAGCGGACCAAAAATGTTTCTACCTCAGGTGTGCGCGGCCTCTTCTGTTACAATCGATTGCATGGGCGGTGTTGTCGTCATTGTCTCCCGGTTCTGTTGACAATTGGGGCAAGCTCGACTGAAATCAATCACATCTTTCCGCATTGTGGGCCAAAATACCCTTCGCCGCAGTAGATCGTACACGCGATCTCGTCCCATGTGAACATTTGTGTGTGCCAGTCGAATCACACGTCACGATGGAGTGGGAATCGCACTCATTTTCGGTGCAAAACAATGTTTACTCGATTGGATCCCAGTGGACATTCGCTTGTGCGCTGTCAGACTCAGTACATCAGTGAAAGTCTGTCTACGCAAGCCAGAAATGCACTGTATATTCATTACATCGGCGTACGCTTCATCGGACAGCTGTTCGGATGTTGCCAAGGCTGAGTTATGTGACACCCTCGTTGATCTTCTGAAGCAGACTAACCACCTTGATATCATCATACTATCCGACGATTGTACTGCTCAGCCTGGTCGTCTTTCTTCAAAGAAGCGGTTGCGGGGTATGTCTGATGTCCTGGCACAATGCACTGATAATGATGACAGACTGCTGCAGCTGAGCACATCTCACGGTTTCCATATTCCGAACACCGCATTTCAACACAAGTCAAGACATTCTGTTAAATGGAGACATCTTTTTGCTTATCAGCCATGGACACAACTGAATCATACTGTAGTCAGTTACAAGTGGTGCGACTCTGTTAAAGAGTGTCGAGTGTTTCGGAGCAACCACCTGGACTTGTAGCATGCTACTGTGCGTACCCATTTCGTGTAGTCATTTGCCCAGAGGTCATATTCTCATTAACGCAAGATACCTTACTGGGATTCGAAAGAGAAGATAGTAGAGAACGCTTACTTGGAAGTATTGGTGAACAAATTATTTAATTCGAGTGGGGCAAGAAAACTTAACGAACAATAGGTACAAATCGCAACAGCTATGAAAGTTTGCTGTAAGGAGGTGTGTTCCGCAGGAATTGTGTAGTTGCGACAGAACTAGATTTCTGTCACGTGCATAGACCTACTGAACAGACGTCGCTCGATTCCAGCTGGCTTTGAGTAGGACGATGACCGTCGAGAACCTGAACACAAGCTGACCAAATGCTTGCGCAAAGACTGTGAGCATCTCTTGGTCGAACAGCCGAAAGAGATGGAACTAGCTTTTTTATCTGGGAATAGCAGAAGATTGTTTTCCCAAATCCATGGTCGTCCTGGCGATCAAGTGGGTGTAAGTGAGACCATATGTGAATAGGATGGTTCGCTTATCACGAGGCAATCGCGCCGACTTGACAGGTGGCCTGAACGTTTTGAGGAACAGTTCGACTGGCCTCAACCGGTCGATGCAGACGACGGGACCCGAATGATCAGTTATTGCGTTCCGGACGGCCCTCCTTCGGAAGCAGAAGTGGCCCTAGAGCTGTAGTTTTAGAGTTTTATAAGACTGCTGGACCGGAGCTCCTCTCTCCCTCTTTACTCAAGGATGGTTGGGAGAGATTGATACCACAGTTGACAGAACCTCTTGAAGCGAATTGGGAAGCTGAGCAGGAACGTCGTGACTGGTGCTTACCAGCTGTAATCTCTGTATACAAAACGGGTGCGCGGAGTGCACGTGATTGCCACAGAGGCAATAGGCACTATAACCTTTTCCATGCTGGTTTCTCTTTTGAACATAAGACAGCGTCTTTTATGTAAGTCTTTCGTTTCAGGGCAGTAGACTTTCTCTATTGCATTTTCAAGCCACAGAAGTGGCTTATGATTGGTCTAGTGAAGTCTTCCTCAGCAGCTTTTTGGTTCCGACTGCAGGCGTACAACGTTGATGAAGTCAAGTAGCTTCGTAAGCATGTCTTAATACTGCCAAACTAGCCACGGGTGACAGAGGCAATTACAGTCGTGTCAGTCCCGATACACACAGGCACGTCATTGAGGCTTTCGAAATGAGGGGATGATGGGTGCATGGTAGCACACCTAAGTTGAATCAACCAGAAGACCGCGTCTGATCGCCCTTGTTCAAATAGGTTGAAGTCGGTTTCATCGATCCGGCGAAGAGTCTAGGAGCTAGTAGAACACTCTGACAATCGATAAACAGAATGGTGTCGTACAGCTCCGTTTTCATTGATGTTAATGTTGACGGGAATTTGCCACAGCTTCTTCACAACGATGAACCGCCTTCTTAACTGTCGGTCGAAAGTAGTCGTCCATACTTCAATCACACTATACCTTCGCACGTATTTTCAAAAGTGTCACAGTCACTGTTAGCTAGCTGGAGATGCACTCCAATATCATATAGACTTCCGATTCATTGGAAATTTTATTTCTATCTCCTTTGCGGAGGTGCGCTTCGTGAGTGGTACAACCGAAATTGGGCTATTAATTAGCCATCCGGCAATTGATTCCATTAAGGCGAGCGGTCATGCACCCATCATCGCCTCTTTCGAAAGCTCCAATGATGCGCTTGTGTGTATACAGGATTATCCGTATGATGATCAAGCAGCAACGTGGTCACGGAATATGTAGATCCCGATTGTTGCATTGAGCAAAGTGGGTAGGTGTCATTTGTCTGGTCACTCAAACCGCAGGCTGGAAACGTTATCCGAAGTGACAGAGTATTGTAGTCAATGATGTACCTCTATTCGTACCATTTCCAGTTGTTCGTCTCAGTCTTCTTTTGCCAGTTTTATTTTTTCATCCTCTTCAGTAACGTGTCCTTCATCAAGGTTATTCCACGTCACTGTTGAGTTGAATGGCGCTCTGAGCCACAGTACCTTCCGGTCAAAGTCATGCCTGTTACGTTGATGATGATGATTGGCGGATATTTTGTTGGGTCCTCACTGACCCCACCCTTGCAGGTAGATAGTGTGGGGGACTGTCAAGCAGGAAGTGCGAGCATTCCACCTCTCGGCGAAATACCTCAACATTCGAGGGAGGTGCGTTCAAAAACCCACAGTGAGCGGATGGTGGACGACGTGGGCGGCCGAATGAGTCGTCGCTCCACCGGATCGGACCATCGGGCGAGACCTAGCAGCCAAAATAGTATGGATGACCAAATTGAAGGCGTGATTATTCCAACACTCTCAGGAATATCTCGACACGACTGTGGAGTACGGGCAAAGCCCACAGTGGATAGACGGAGGACAGCACGACCGACCGGACAAGCCATCGCTCAACGAAATCGGATCAACGGACGAGGAATTGCAGGCGGAACACCCCCTGATAGAAGGCGCCAATCACACACCTAACCCGGGTAGAAGTGCACAAGACGTGTGAGTGGAAACCGGGGGATGTTATGGACTGGAATTGTGATTCAAAATCGCGAGCGCGCGTGTGGCATGGCGTGTTGCGCAATAAGGGTTTTGCTTACTGGACGCCTTTTCGCTACAACTGGCCTAGATTCCTCTCAACTTTTGTGGGGTAAACAACGGAGGAGGAGAATTTGATAGCAGTTCTATTGTTTTTGCAATACGTTGTCAATACAACTGGTGATTACAAACCTGTGTAGAGTGATCTGTGAGTTAATACATCTGGTTGCCCATAGGATCGGTGTCGGACATATTCTTCATTTATATAGATTGTCACACGAGCCCGTGGAACCGAGCCATGATTGTTCCCTAGACTCACTCTCATCATCATCATCATAACAGCTATGAAGCTGACCAAAATGTAATTTGGCTCGGGCCGCCGCTTGCCTCAACAGTAACATGGAATATTCCGATTGAAAATTATTAAGACAAGACTAAACGGAAGAACTAGAAATGATGTGGATACAGGTCCGCCATTGACTGCGACACATTGCCATCTCGGATAGCGTCTCTATCCATCGGTTTGAGTGATCACGAGGACCCTTATCCATGCAGGCAACACCTACCCACTCTCCTCAATGGGGCAGTCAACGTCTTCATATTTCGTGCCCACGTTGTTGGTTGACCACCACGCGGTTTTACCCAAATTATTCATTTACGATTGCTACTTAATAAATGGGCAAGTAGTATATGTTTATACGCAAATTAGCGTCCAAGCCAGGCCCAATGTGCAACACAATTGTTTCGAAATGTACGTTTGAATGAGCTTACAACTTTTTGTTTAGCACATCAGTGGGTGGTTGTCACCTGAATTCGGGACGCCGGTGTCACGTATCCAAATTGTCGGTTTGAGTGATCTAATCGTGTCGGGCTGAGTCAGGTGGCTGCGTAGGAGGCGCTGATTACCGGGTTCGGCAGACTGGCCGACCAGTAGTGGACAATGCGGCTGTTCAAGGGTGGCTGGGTTGGCTCAGGAGGGTATATTATCATCTAAACCGTACCACTGAGGGTAGCACTATCAAATGCCTTATCGCAGTCGAAATAGGTCTAGAAACAGCGCTTGCTGATTGACCAGATCATCGAAGAAGTTCTAGCAACAGACCTGGACTGGCTCATGATGGTCTTCATCTCTCTTCTAATGGTCTTGGAAAAGTTGGTTGACGCGGTTGGCGAACTCTTAGTTGAAAACTCTCTGTTGGTTAAGGAAGTCAAGTGAACTGTGCGAGCTTCGAATCTCAATGGAAAAGGTGGCTCAGGAAGTAGCAGCGTTGAAAGTATGGAAGACAGAGAAGAATCGTAGCAACTTGCACCACAGATGCGGAAGATCCGAACATCGGCGTTTAGTATGTCCACTGGACAGCAGTAGGTAGCACTTGAATAAAAATCTCACAGATTATTTTTCGTTTGGGGCAGAGAATCCTGTAACAGGTACGATCGACAACACAGCAGTTCACACCAAGGTTAAAATAAATGGGAGCGACGATTTTGCTGATTGGGATAAGGTCAGGCGGAACGTTTAACGGATAAGTGGTGTCAAGATAGTCGAGAACGAAATACAGGAAACACTGCTGAACAATCTGACGAACACTTTTCTTTGGCAACGGTTGCGGTTCAGAAATATTGTGAACATACAAGTGATTGTTTATGCTCGTTTTGTTGTTGAAGCATACGACACTCGTGCCGATTCACTGAATAAACAACTCAGTGGCACTCGCGCTGTTGGTACACAAGGATGATGCTCGGTTTCCTGAGCAGATCAGTCTCTAACTCTTCTACTTGTTCTCTTTTTATTCCTATTTTGGTTATTCTTGCTGTAATTTTTTCAGTAACGTTTTCTTTTTGTCGCATGTTTCCCTTCATTTTTGCGTTGAGTGGCGGCCCGAGCTGTAGAACCTGCTAGTTGGACCCACAGATGTTGTGGTGATCATGGTGGGTATGTTCAGGCTTAATGCAGCACTGTACATTTGAAAGAACGGAAGCGCGTGATTGCAGACTGATTTCGTGTGTGTGTGTGTGTGTGTGAGTGAAAGCAAGTGTTGCAAGTCTTTGCATCTTCTATATAAAGCTCTTCAAATAGTCGATAATTCAGATTGTGTTATTTTTTTACTCTTATTCACGGTGGTAATCCCATTTGGTGTGACACATTATGCAGCAAATGTGAGCTGAAGGTTGTTAGTAAGCATGCGTTTGCTTCCATGTTTAATAGCAATGTGTCTGGACAACCTGCGCGGTAATCCGGACCAAACTTCTTTTGGGCGTAACAAGGACAGTTGATCATCAATCGGGTGCTCGCCTAATGACAAAGTGCGATTTAAAAGACACCCCGTTGCGGAAATTATGGACTTCGTTTCGTTCCGAATCAACTATAGAAACGGTATTCTCAAACGTGGCAAGTGCTGTACCAGCTGAGCTGTGTAGCCCCACTGGAAGCTGAGAAATTCAACATTTGGACTCAGTTATCTATCCAACCATTTGTCACACAGAATCCCCCAATTGATCCTGCTGGTTGACGTCCCAGGCACGATTCTTCGAATAATCTACGTTAGAATCCACGGACACCACTGTTGAGCATGTTCTAATACAGCCGAAACCGAATTGGTTTGCGATTAGGTCTTTCTTAACTTATTACATCTGGTACAGTGCTTGTCGGAATCCACTTTGCCTAATAGTTTTCAGTTAGGTTGTTCAGTTGTTAAAGTATTATACTAATTATCTGATGACTTGTTTGCTGCTAAGCGCCGACCAATCACCCGTTTGACGGTTAATTTCCCATTGTTGCCTCGTGGGATCTATTTTACTCACTCGGAGGTTCACTGAGTTTAAACCGGTAACCAATCAATGAGTTGTCAAAAGAGAACTGAAACAGCCAACGGTAAGCGAGGAACGGTTGGTTGTTCTTACCTCTTGGACTTAGGATGCTCGTGACCCAAGTGGCCCCGAGTTAGGAACTTCAGGGTTATGACAGTAAATTATTTTCAGTGATGGGGATGTTGTTGTTTGACCGGCCAATGTGTAAAGTAATAACGATTAGTTAAACGGGTCGGTAAGCCTTACATGGAAATTGCCTCGTAGATGCGGTCATGCCCTCAATTGTAATTCGGTTTTTTGTTTGTATGGAGTGGGCATCCTGATGATAATTGTTTCAGTTTATAAATGCGAGTTCCACGAAGAATTCTCCTCCATTCATCTCTCAACCACAGTTTAGTCTTCTCACGGTTGTGTGGTGATGACACATTCGCGTGGGCCGCGGATACAGTGCTGATAAAGGTTGTCATGGCATCATGGAAGCAGCTTTTTAAACGTAATATTGTGCACCAAGAACACAGATGGCGCAGTGGTTGTTTATTCAGGAAAGCAACACATGGGTTGTGCGTTTAAACATGACAAACAAAAACACTCATCTGCGTACGGTACTGGGCCCAGAACGTCAAGGTTGCCACAGTTGCTAATGCGCAGTTACTTTACGTTCGTTTACGTACCAAGAACCATATCATGTTATGCTGCACTCCGATGTTTCCTCTTGTATTTTTCCTGCGGCTAATTCAATGTCAAAATCTATGCTCTGATCCGACTACTGAATAGCAGTGGTGTGAGTATTATAGTACTATCGCTCCTCCTCACTACAGTAGGTGTTGATGCACTGAAGTACATGTTTGTTTGATTGGTATTTTTCAGAAATAAATAAGCGATCTCTGATTTATGTGTGAGCAGTGAACGGCTAAGACATATATGTAGTGAGTGTTTATGGTAATATTCCTCTTGCCGACAATAAAAATCCTACTTAATAGACTGTTTTATTTTCGTGAAAGAAAAACTATTAATTTAATATGATGCTTTATTGCATGTTTCTTTTCCCTGTCTTTTCTTTTTCTGTTGATAGTTACCGCAATCGGACAACGGGAATCGTGATTTGAAGACAGCTCTGTAATATTTCTATTCACATGCACTCTTTCTCGAGTGTTCTATGTTCCAAGAGGCGTGATTTTGTTTCTCTTACGCAAATGTCGATCTCAAATTACATACAAATAGAACTTCACTTGGCAGTTCGTTCCATGAAGGCCGTATCGTGTACATACATTGTCCACTTCCGTGCTTGTGAACCTTTCCCCTTATATGATGTGGAAACTGTGATCGCAATGGTAGTTGCTTTAGCAGATATGTGTGCCTCATCTGAATCACAGTGCCCTCGATCCGGTCAGCTTTGTTTTCCGTTCTGAATTTTGTACAGTCTTTATTGCCACAATTGTGGCTCTGTTTCATTCGTATGTCAGTATTTGTTTGTAATCAAAATTCGTACACTCTCACATACATGTATGTGTGGTGTACCATTGAATACACTCTTCCTACGGGGCTAGTGAATTCTCGGTCCATCAGAGGAGTTTTTCTGTGTAAATTTTTTTGTGCGTCTGATCGCACTCGATCTTTTCTTATTCACTCAATTCGTCCAACCTTATCGCTAGTCTCTTCATTTGGTTGCCAAGAAACCTCTTATTTTTCGGTACTCATTGCCCTGTCCATCTTATCAGCTATCACTCTTGTTTGGATATACTTTATTTATTTGTTTCGTTTTCCACTTTTTGCTTTCATGTTCTACCGACCTGTAGGGTCCACAGTTTTGTCATGTGTGTATGTGTATAGCGTAGCCGATCTACATTGCACTGCCATTCTCCATACTATCTTCTATTTGTCAGACCAATGCAAAGCCTGCCGACATCGATCCGGGCTTTTTATCTGTTTAGCGCACATGGGCACACACACTGTATGCCACTTTAATTGATGTACGCGTTCGGACAGTGTCCGATCTATGTTTTGGATTGCATTTCGGTATATCGTTCATCCAACCCCGTCCCCCTATCTTCTTTGTATTTGGTGAAACTGTTTCAGGCTGTGTCTAACCAATACAAACTCTGATCTATGCTGTCGAACTCTAGATGTTTTGTGGACTCTTGCACAAGCAAGATGGCTTGGGCGTTCGTTGCTTACATGTGATCTGCTTGTGGAAATTCAATCCTTGTCTGAATATTTGGATCGTGAAGAACTTTTGCAATCCGACTACTTCTTCAAGATAAGCCTATTGACTGTGAATTCCAGCTCCCAACCACTTTCATGGTTCTCATTTACTTTTGGACATCTAGGAAATGTTCGTCATCTCTATAGTTTGGTGCATAAATGCCGCTTGTAATTAGAGCATAACTTTGTAATCGAACCCTAACGTGATAAAGAGTATGGATCCGACAAATGACATCAATGCGTCTGTGTCAGCCCTTGGAAACCTCAAGTGTTTGTGTCACCGACGTTTCATGATGTTATGGTATTAGCAGATTTACTCAACATTAGCGGTTCTAGTAAGATCAGCTGTTTACAAATCTGCATCAAACAAATAATAAAGCTATTTCGAAAATCCCCATTGAGTCATAGAACATGAAGTGTAGCAAACATGTATTCAAAAAAGTCTTATCAGGCTGTTGCGTCAATTCTTCATGTCCATATCACGCCTTAGCACAATGGCTTGCCGAGCCCTTGAAATCAATTAGGAGAAAAATTTATGTTCACAGTTTGTGAGATGCATCTGAACTTGTGAATACATTTCATGACAGTCACGTCGATAATAAACGCATGTGTTCTCTTGACATAACTCCCCTGTTTACTAAAGTGCCACCGGTAGAAGCATTGGATTACTTATGTGGTTTTATTGAAAACGGCTACGTTTCGGCCGGTGTGCCGACAGCGTAGTTGAATGAATTATTTCTAAGGTACACCCACAACGGTGACACGTATAGACAAACATGGAGTGACAGTGGGGTCGCTATTAGGACCACTGCTGGCAGACATTTTCACGGACAGGTTGGTACGGACATTGCAAGAATCGATATACAAAATCAGAATGATTTTCCAAATGCCAGGTAAAGCTACGTGGCACGGTGTACGCCTTCCAGAGTGTCGAGAGATAGACTCCAGCTTCAAGATTTTCCGTCCGAGCTCTTAACTGTTGTGTTGCTTTCGTATCGAAAACTGCGATAAAAATTACAGCGGCATCCTTGATCTTTCCAGAACACATTTGTAGGTTACACATCGGGACCACCTACATGCATGATAGCTGAACTAATCGATTTCCAGAAATATTGTTGACGATGTTTATTATTCAAGGCACTTGTTAGATTTCAAGGAATGTGTAATAATATGGAATGCTGGTTATGAACTGCGTGAAATGCATTTGAAGTTTGTGATGCGAAACTCGTAACAACATGCCTACTTTTGCGTGATCTCTTTCTATTTCATTTGTCTTGAAGAGGTTTCAGGTTTTGAATAGCGGTTCATCCATTTCAGTTAGAATCTCACGTATAATCGTATGCCACACCGTGGTCATGAATGGTGTGGACTGTGTTAAAGAACTATGGAAGGTTTGATCGCTCTGTTGAGCAAGTTTGGCAGTTGCCCGGTACTGGAGTATGCAACGATCCACACCACTGGTTGGAAACGCTGTCGGATATGCCAGTGCATTGTTGTCAGTATCGAGCCTGTATCCGTAGATTCCACGATACTTTTTCATGAATCTTCATTGTGTTCTATTCGGCATTTCTCACAGTTGTGCTCATTTGTTAACTTGCAAACTATTCTCCGGACCAACGGCAGCTCTAGCCATTGTGCCCTCAGGGTGCGGCACAAAGCTGAAAGTGGTTCTCTCCTATATTGTTATACTGTTGTATATGACCGAATGTTTCGTGTAGTTGCGGTTGGGAGTTGTGCTGCGGCTGTCTGTAACAAATAGTGGATAACTGTTATAACCCGACCAGCCATGCGGAATCGAGATCGTGTACTGAATTTCTGCCACTCAGCTGGTGACCAATACGAATGTGCCATGTTACCCATAAACATGACCAGTCTGACAAACAACCAATCAGGAAACTATTGACCCAATTTGACCAGACCACCAACGGCTGGTAAGACAAACAAGCAGGCGTTACGACAAAAGTACATCGACTACCTGCAACAAGAGGAACGCGTCCGTAAAATTGACGGCGGCCCTAACAGGGATCTTGTAGATAGTTGAGTGGCATCAATCAGAATATATATACCGAAGTGATAGTGTTTGAG
>JTDE01001821.1:0-33892 GCA_014338405.1 Paragonimus skrjabini miyazakii | reverse complement strand
GATATGGAGATGGACAATGGACGCATCCTATAACTCTCCAAATTGCTCGTACGACGTACATACTACCGTAAACATTTTCTACGTGACCACTGAACACGCAGAAATTAACAGCAAAACGAAAAGTACCGCAATAAAAAATAGCACATGTATATTTCATGAAAAAATTGATAGTACAGGAAGTAAAAGCAATTAGAAACAATTCCCGTTGAAATGATGGAATCCTCAAATCCAGCATGCTGAAGGCGAAATACCAACGGAACAGAACCTGAAGAAAAATAAACAACAAAGAAAGAGGGAACTACAGGGTAAGAAAAAAAGAACAGTGGAGAAAAACAAGAAAGCAATACTGAAACTTCACAAAAAATATTTCGCGAGAGGAACTAAACCGAGATGCGGACACATAACACGAATCAATAAGAATTGTAACAGACATGGCTTCACTACATCAGAAATCAAGTTTATGTGAAACACGCATTAAAGATCTCTACGTGGCACCTACAGTTAGACTATGATTCTGAAAAACATCCACTTCACGTCAACGATTTTGCGTTAGAAGTTGTCAACATGCGAAGTCATAATACGAATCAACAAGACTTGTGACAGACAGGGATTCTCTACGTTAAAATCTGAGGTGCACTTTTACCTGGTAAATGTATCCCCAGTGGTGGCAGTGGTTTCAGGGAACTCGACGCAGCTTTCCAATATACGTAGTTGTGTTTCTCCAAATCTTCTAGGTCAACCTGAGTAAAAGAAGAAAAATTACGCAAATTTAGCTGCACTTCTGTATGGTGGGTTAGCTGCAATCAACCTCAAACTTGCAACCACGATACACCGTACAGGTTCACGTTTTCTTCTGGCTTGCTCCTCCATGCTTTTCTCTGCGTCTTCTAGCTCCGGATTTCTCTTTCACTTAGATGACCCTCGTAAACCTAAGAGTTTTAACCTGTTTCCGATGAGTTCCTGAATATGGACGTTTTTATCTCTCACCGTCCCTGTCTTTGGTTCCTTGGGGCCACCTCATGAAGAACGAACGACTTCAATAGCGTGATAAGCAACTTCAGATAAGCGGCCGCGTGGGACTTCGCGTTAATTGGAAATAAACTTACCGCGTCAAGGATAGGTGAGGCTGTTACCGTGCTATTCGTTATAACAATTGGATGACATGTTGTCCACAGAACTCACATGTACCTCGGGGATCGCGTATTATCTCAACAGAAGGGATTGGACAAATGTCCTTCATTACCTGATCATCTTCGTCATCTTAACTTTGAAATAAACATAAAATAAAGGACTACCATGTTTCACTAATAAAATAATTTCACTCTCCAAGGTGGCAGAGGTAGTACTGGAGGAAACACCAGCAGTGCTGATGGCAAGCCGTGGACGTTCCCGGCGTATACGACGATATTTAGTGGTACGACAATACAACCTTTGCCCGGAACTCATGGTGCATCAAAAGTTTATCAACCAGATGGCTGTAGGGAGTATGAAGAACGAAAAATCAAACGCCTAGGTGAAAATTAGTCTTCAGGTCAGTCTTTACCATGTCTTTATTGAATAATGAAAGTAGGTTACATCACGCATATATTCGAGGTGACAGGACATATTGTTATCTAGGACTATCCTCAAAACATCACAAAAACAATAATGCGGGAAGCTACCAAACCGGAGGCACGTGACAATTAACTGACCCAGAGCTATCAAACTAGCCTGGATGAACAAAATTTACACCCAAATTACAGCCATTTTTTCCGTAGTCAAAACTTGTCCCAAGATAAAGTGCCATTCACCGAAGTTTCTCATTTTTGGTTGGTCATTGGAGTAGAAAAGACAGGCCAATACGTGGCCTACTGCTGGCCAACCTGGCCGAGTCAGCCACGTGTTTGCTGGGATATGATTTGAGGCGAGAGTTGAAGAGTACTAGACGTATGGAAAGAGAGTAAACTGCGATCCAGCGGCATCAAGTTTACGCTCGAAATCTCCGACTGGTTATGAAGGCACTACATTCCCAATAGAAGTTTTCCAGTGACCTACGACGTGCCGAGGAGACGAGATTCAGGCCCTATATGGTACGACCGATTGTCCACGGAGAGCCGGCAGCCATGCCGGTGTAGAGTTTCCGTTATTTTGTACTTCATCTTGCTAACACTGCGTAACTGCTGCATCAGACTACGTTGTACGTTTTTGTTTGACTCGAATAAAAACAACAACACAACACGTTTTCAGATAAACTATGCTAAACACGCTTGCCGGTTCTTCCTAGGACGCCGGTTGTTGCTACCCAGTTAAAAACATCCTACTTGTTGGATTGACTTCCAGCGCGGTTACTTCACATCCTCAGTTACGTTTGGAACAATCCGAATACTGTCCAGCGTCATTGGTCGCCTTACGAACATTGCCAATCTTTGGTGAGTCCAGCCCTTGACTTCACCCGTTATTTTTGTACCGAGGATTATTGTAGTTGACACATCCGTTCCACTACACCGATATAAATAGCCCGGAGAGATCAGAACTAGAGTGGCGGGTCAACGTGCGGTAGACGGGAGTTAGATCAATTCGTAGTCGTCGAGAAAACAACGGGGACGTGTCCAGTCCACCAAGTCTTTGTGAGTGTGGCAGGTCTTCCAAACTTTGCACCGGGTGGATACGCTCATACATGTATCCCTCTAGTGATATCTAACCACCAGTTAAGCATGGCTGGTTCGTCTGAATGTAATACTAGCGGTGAACTCTCATAAACGCAGTGAAAAGCCAATAGAACATACCTCCCATTAGCATCCAGAAGGCTGAACAAAACATGAAGAGCTCACAAAAACCTCTGCTGGTGGCAGGGTGCTATGTAGCATGCAAGCCGGCTGTCTTTACTCTGATTGTCCGTTACGCCTGCGGACCAACTCTGGGTAATGTGGAGACACCAGGGGACAGCGTTCTTCCGAATTAGGGGTTCCAACAACGGTCCTGCGAAAAGAAACAACAAGAAACAAGCATGAGCCAAAGGCCCAGTAAGCCATGCACACGACTTACACAAACGATAACTGAAACGGCGCCGTCAACACAGCAGCACGCTCCTAGTGCGCGCCCGCTGGTTTCGGTTGCACATTACAGCTATTGATTGCTGACCTTGAAGTTGCCGGAGATAAGGAAACCAAAGTCGGCTACTGAAGTGCAATCACGTGAAAATCCGATCCAACCATATCCTTCTCTGTTTCCTTCCCCCCATGTTTCAGACCGTTAACAGGACCTTGATCTACGTGTCTTTGTTCCATCGTATCAACCTGATAGTTTTACTGGTAATCTGCTGCCGGTTATTGTATTTCGTTTGAGTGGCGCCTGCATCACTGCTTTTGGAACTCGGCTCGCCCCATTGTTTTTCAACCGGTTGACTGCTTGGAAGAACCCTGCTGAATATGAATGCCATATTATGATATTATATTTCACCTTCAACCTATTCTGCATCGAATTGCAATTTATCTCTGGAAAACGAACCGTCGATCTAAACTGTTAATGTTTTCGAATTATTACCTTTGATAAGTTGTTTAGTAATACCATAGCATCGTGATCCAATCCCGTTTTGACTATTTAGGATAGTTGGTTTATTGCCACGCATTGTTCAGCGTCCTCGTGGAAGATCGTATAGTACCCAACAGTTTCGACCGACGGTCTGTTTAACCCTCGATGACGTCTGAAAATTCCAAGAAACGGCCTATTCTGACAGATCAACAGAAGTCAGTGGAGCA
Organism: Paragonimus skrjabini miyazakii; assembly: GCA_014338405.1. NCBI lineage: Eukaryota > Metazoa > Platyhelminthes > Trematoda > Plagiorchiida > Troglotrematidae > Paragonimus > Paragonimus skrjabini miyazakii. The sequence continues at coordinate 30,155 of JTDE01001821.1, read as the reverse complement.
AGTCAAAGTTATTACTGATTTTTCCTATGCCCTCGTTACCGTGTTAGTTGTAACAATCGTAAGAGTGCTCGGGCTAGATCCGCTTTGTTACGGGCTGACTTGAAAGAAAGGCAGCTTGGGGAAGAAGTTGAACTACAGATGGTTTAACGGCGGGTCAAGTCAGAAGTACAGCATGCAAGGCTAGGCACTATGTTCGCTGACATAGATGGAGATAATTGTTATGAGCACGTGCAAGCAGGACACAGTGATGATGGAAGTGGGCGAGATGCCCACATCCATAAGTTTCTTAATCACCGTTTGAATCTAATGACAGTCCACTTTGCAGAACCAGTACCGACTACTTCATATGCAGAGGTAGGGGCTGCACCAACTCCACTGTCTGCAAACTTGGCACCGCCAAAGGTGGAACTTGGGTTTTTGATAGCTGCCTCATGAAGCATTAAAAATGTGAACGACAGATCGAGAGCTACGTTAGATCTAAGGGATCGGATGAAAGCCGGAGACATTCTTACTTGATCTGTCACTGTAAGTGTCGAACTGAGGGTCGATAGATGAATGCGTCATGCTAGAACCATGCGTCAATTTACAAAAGGACTTTACGGACCGTCCTATTTTGTCGTTAGATCTATGACAGACGGGCTGCTGCCCAACGGCAAATTGGCAATTGTGTAGTTCGTCGGTATGGTGATTCAAGGCCGAAACAAGTTGGAAACGGCCATTCAGGCGCGAAAATATAATTTTCAAATTTTTCATGAAATATTAAAATGCATATTACAGGAGAAATATATATATTTCTTCGCGTATACTAATGGTGTTGCAATGGAAAAAAACAGGTATACCAAGATATCGCCCGTATTCGCGATTTTGTTGAAAAAAATTTGTCGCCATTTTTTTCGATAAAAGCATAATGTTGGCTTTCCTAAGCAAATTTGCGTTCCAAAAATGCTGGCATTGACATTTTCGTGGTGGAATACATCTTTCCATTTTGCAGAAACGCTCAATGTCGCGTGGTTTTGGAGATACAATAGAATTTGTCATTTTCGACCACGTTGTGTTCACATTGCATTGTACACGAAATCTCACAGTAATTCCTAATGAAAACTGTCGCCACGGTTGTTGTTTAGTAACACATCAGAATTATATATTCAGCCTGTTTCCCCGATAGTATTTCCGATGGAAACGGTCTACGTTATCACCTGATTATTTCTACCTACGGTGTGGTGTAAACATGCATAACACGTTCCACCCAATCATTGAAAACGTGCGTTTTGCTTTGTTTAATGCTTGTTGATCATGCTTTAAGGTAGCTGGCCATGTGTACGCGAGTCAATGCTCACTTATCCGGCGGATAATGACCAATTCTGATGCTCGTTATTTATCCGACGGAAACATTGATTCCCACTTCTATCGTTTCAGCTACAACCCCTCTATCTTCGAGCCATGGATGCTTATGATTCCGATGACTGTTGGTCTATGTTTTCGCCGGCTGCAGACTTCACTGACGACTGCCAGTATGTTATCTCAAATTTTGCCGAAACTGACAGATATCTTTATAACTCATCCTGAACTGTCCCAATACAAGTTTATTTTGATTTCTGCAGTGCACATTTTTACAACGTTGATCATAGCTTAAGTCGACTGGACGGAGCGACTACCAGCGTGAGTATATGCGGCGTACCCAGGTGTTGATCATAGCCTAAGTCAACTGAACCGTTTTCCACCAGAAATACTAGCTGGGAAACATGCTGAATATATAATTCTGATGTGTTACTAAACAACAACCGTGGCGACAGTTTTCATTAGGAATTACTGTGAGATTTCGTGTACAATGCAATGTGAACACAACGTGGTCGAAAATGACAAATTCTATTGTATCTCCAAAACCACGCGACATTGAGCGTTTCTGCAAAATGGAAAGATGTATTCCACCACGAAAATGTCAATGCCAGCATTTTTGGAACGCAAATTTGCTTAGGAAAGCCAACATTATGCTTTTATCGAAAAAAATGACGACACATTTTTTCCACAAAATTGAGAATGTGGTCAATTTTTAGGTACACCTGTTTTTTTTTCATTACAACACCACTAGCATACTCGAAGAAATGTATATATTTGTCCTGTACTATGCATTTTAATACTTCATGAAAAATTTGAAAATTATATTTTCGCGCCTGAATGGCCGTTTCCTACCTGTTTCGGCCTTGAAACACCATACCGGCGAACGACACAATTGCCGACGACGTCTAACGTTGACAGAGTGTAGTCTGTCAAAAACCTTGTTTGTCTGACAACAAGCTGACTCAGTGGTATTTAAAGAATGAGATCTAGCCGATCACTTATAAGGCTTCCTGTTGTGGTAGAACGAGAGGGTGGCTGCCACACACCCCTGACACGTTAAAGTACCCTAGTTCCGGGCATCTTTTTGACATGTATTTACTGATGCACTGCAAAACATTAGACGACGTGGAAGTGGGGATTTTGTTGACAGCAACTGCTGTCAGCAGTTCTCTCGGAGGCGTTTTTATGCACATTGCTAACGGCACAATAGCTTCGTCTGAAGAAATGAACAAAACGGTCTTCATAGGATCAAGATCTTTGACGTACAAAGCAACAGAATCTCCTTGTCGCCGAGGCATCCGTCTGAACAAGCCTCAACTGTACATAGTCTGTTGAGAGCAGATCGCTGCCGTGTGGATCTGGTGGTAGGCACGCTTCAGTGCTGGCAAGGATCGCCGCTGATGGCCACCAACTAGAGACCGCGCCTCGTGCAACCTGTTTTTCAGACTACGCATATTGCCATGGTCACATTGAGGGAGTTAAAACTACGATTGCTGAGTCAAGAACTAATAACGCTGCACTGAAAGAGGTAAGAAACGATTAACAACAAACCACGTAAAAACCCACAAACGCGGGTCCGTGTTCGCCTGCCGCACATCATACTCTTAGGTCCTTGAGGGATTCATTTCTATCCAGACAATTGGCAACGATCACATCTTTGTAGACGCCTACATTAGATTCCCTGATTTTTTCCGAAATTGGCTCACGGGTTCGAAGTTGGAGGCCCAAGTCATCCGGATCCAGTCATTTCGTCCGTTTCGATGTCAGTGGTTTACTGACCCATAAGTCAGTCACTGAAAATAGAGTGTAGCTCCTCCCTTTGGGGTTAAAGAGAATAATGAGGAAATAGTAAAATTCTGACCTAATAGACCACAGTAAAACACTAATCTAACAATTTCTTACGTAAGTGAGTATTTAATAATACGGTTCCTGGAAGAGCAGCTTACAACATCTAACGGAAGGTCATTCCAGTGTAAGAAAAGAAATATTGCCTAAGGACGGTCCGCGGTCGAAGCTTATAGAGCTCTTTGTCCTGACCCATTCGCCTATTATCAACTACTGGGATGAAGAATTGCTGCACGAGTCCAGCGCCGAAGAAAACGTGCGCGAGGATGATGTTACCGCGGAGTCTTCAAAGTTCAAGTGGATAAAAATGAAGAATTTTTAAGCGAGATTCATGGGAGATATGCCGCAAACCATTGGCCATTTTGGTGTCTACTCGCTGGACACACTTGATAGCAAGTATATCCTGTACCAAGCAAGTTTATACGACTTGATTAGCAAACACAAGCAGTTGTCTTGTATACACTCCGTAAAAAGATTGGAAGGCACGCCTGTCTATGTAGGGAATGGCTTTTCGTCACCCCAAGTGTCCCAAATGCCTTTTGGCGGCCATCTAGTGATGATAAGAAAAGGATAAACCGATCGACAATCAAATTCTCAGGTCTTTTTCAAGGTCAACTTTCGCAATATCTACTGCACCCTGTGCACCACGTATCACGAATATGTTCCCGGAGTCTGTTCTTGGCGCACTTTCTGTCGCTTAGAAAAAGACTCCAGTCATCCGACCACCATTTAATACAGCCAAGGTGAATCTGCAATGCACTGGGTTCGCAAGCATTCCAGGTTTCTAAATCATCAGCATAAAGGAGGGCGCTGATAGGGATAACGTCGGGAGGGTAATTGATGCATATTAAAAACAACAGCGGACCGAGTACGGAACCTTGAGAATGTCAAGCGGAGATCGGGGAGAAGGAAGAAAGGTCCAATCTGGTTTTTATTCTGAAAATCCTGGTACCAAGAAAGGATATGATCCAACGAGGAACCTCTCCTTGAATTCCATAAGCTTCTAGTTTGTGTACAAGAGGACCGTGTGGTACACGGCCAAAGGCCTTGGCAAAGTCGAGAAAGACAGCACCTGAGATATGGCCATTGTCTTTGGCTTCTGCCAGCCTATACACGAAGATAAACATATTGGTTATGCATGACCGGCCGGGGAGAAATCCATGCTGAGTAGAAGGGAGGAGGTTACTTGAGAAGAAATGCATAAGGATGACGCGTTTAAACAGACGCTGTATTATCTTGCAAGGGTTACTGTTGTGGCTGGCCGGCCGATAATTAGCGGGAGATTGACGATTACCTGTCTTAAATATAGGTGTGACAATGGTCTCTTTCCATGCCTCCGGAGAAGCGCCGGTCCAAAGCGTCACTTTAAACATATTATGAAGAAGTGCTGCCAAATCAAGGGCCGCTTCTTCGAAGATCCGAGGATGCATTGCGTCCAGTCCCATTGCATTATCAGAATTGTGCTTAAACAAAAGATCCTGAATGTCGAGCACGGAGAAGCCAGCTGTCAGGAGTAAGTTAAATGTCTCCCAGAAGAATCGGATGCCAGTTTGACGGAACCACGTTGAACGATTCAGAATAGTATTCTCTGAACACCTCAACAATTACCTGGGAGTTAGAGAAGGCTTCCCTATCGAGAAGCTGCATAGAAAGTGCTGGTGGCTTGGTTCTCTGGTGGCGCGCGTACTTGAAAGGAAAATTAGTAATTTCGCGCGCTACCAGTAGGACTTCTGACTGTACCCGTTGGGTTTTTGGATGGATTTCTCGCTTGTATCTATTTCGTGCAAAGCTAGGAACTTCCATATCCTCTGGTTTGCCCGCTAGTATTTGCTTAGAAAACAAATGAATACGCAAAACGAGGAGGGGACGTATATTCCGCGGAAACAGTGCGCGAGAAGATTTCCCTAGTTTTCAGGAGCAAATGCCCCATCACCTTTGTGAACGACAGCTTTGTAAGGAAGTTAGGAAATTAGGTAGTTCACCGGTATGGTGGTTCAAGATCAAAGCGAGTTGGAAACGGACATTTAGGCGAGAAAAGAGACTTTCCAAGTTTTTCATAAAATATTAGAATGCATAATACGGAACAAATATATAAGTTTGATCGGGCATAATAGTTGTGTTGCAGTAAAAATACTCCGCTGTACCTGACAATGGTTGATAGTCTTACTTTTGTTGAGAAAAATGTTTTGCTTTCTTTTTCGATAAAAGCATCATGTTGGCTTTGGTAATCAATTTGGCGTTTTTTTAATGCTTTCATCAGAATTTTCATAGTGGAATACGAATTCCTGCTGTACATAACCGCTCAATTTCGCGTGGTTTGCGAGATATAATTGAATTTACAATATTCGAACACGCTGCGTTTGCAACGCAACGTTGGTCGTAACTTAAATGAACAGGACGCAGCAGCTACTAGTGTGAACTCAAACTGCATAATCAGGCGTTGATCAACGGTGATAAGAAAAATATGGAAGAAATAAGGATAAACTTGCAGTTGGACCGTCCAAGACATATTATAATCATCTCCTTCAGTTTGGACAAAACATTAGAGAACATACTGATAACCATCAATGAAGTCTGCAACCGGCGAAAGCATAGACCAGCAGTCATCAGAATCATAAGCGTCCATGATATGAATATTGAATGGTTGTAGCTGAAATGGCACAAGCGAGAATCAGTGTTTTCGTCGGAGAACTAACGAACATCAAAGTTGCTCACCATCCTTCGGATAATTGAACATTGACTTGCGTACACATGGCGGGCTATATTCAAGCACTGCCAATGAACAATAAACAAAACAGTACGCACGCTATTAAAGATAGAGTGAGACGTGTTACTCATGTTTATACCAGACCGTAAGTAGAAACAGCCGCATGATAACGTAGACCGTTTTCTATCCGAAATACTGGCGGGCAAACAAGCTGGACATATAATTCACATGTTTAATTAACTCGCAAACGTGGTGGCATAGCCTTCACCAGAACTAACTTTGATATTTAGTGTACAACGCAATGCAAACGAAGCGTGGTCAAATATTATAAATTCAATTATATTTTACCGAAAAAGAAAGCGAAACATTCTTCTCAACAAAAGTATGACTATGAACCATTATCAGGTACAGCAGAGTATTTTTATTGCAACACAACTATTATGCTCTATCAAACCTATATATTTGTTCCGTATTATGTATTCTAATATTTTATGAAAAATTTGAAAAATCTCTTTTTGCGCCTAAATATCCGTTTCCAACCCGCTTCGATCCTGAACCACCATGCCGGTGAACTACACAACTGCCGAAAGTTATTTCGAATTCACCCAACCAGGAGCGAGTTTTAGTTTAATTAGGAATGTCTTTACTGTGTCAAAGTCTGCTTTCTGGAAATTTCGGAATAAAGTTTATGTTACTACAATTTGGGGAGAGAAGCAGATAAAGGAAATCCGGTAACCCGCGGTCACTATGACCTAGCAGTGGTTTGATGACCATTCGATCTACTAGGTGAACTTCAAAAGCAATAACTAGATCAAACAGGGAACGTGTCTGTCTTGGACGATGTCTTGTAGATAGTCTGACATATTGTATCCAGGGTTTCTCGTGGGTCAACATTACCAAGGATTTCAAAAATCCACAGTCACAGTCCGCATGAGAAGCAGCTATATAGTTGCGCATGGGCACGTTGGTGTCACCCATAATGAGAATAAGGGCGAACCGCTGGGTAGACGAGAGACGATATACGGCCGCAAGAATGGTTGTCATCTGGTGCGCTGCACTACGGCAAACGGTACATAGCACCGACAAGGAGCGCGTCGCGACTACAAAGCTAGAGTTTGAATGTGAGTGCGTCGCAATTCTCGGTGGGGTGAATCTCCCTACGGCAGTAGCTACCGGAAGCTTCTGGTTCAGGAAGATAGCACAACCTCCAATGCTTTCACGGGGGACTCCGTCTGATATATATATTGTCCAGGACGGTACAGTGATTACCCAGGAAGTCTGAAAACCAAGCATAAGAGAGTTTGACGTTTCCGTGTGGTCGACAGAACTAACCTCAGTATTTAGCACCTAGGTGCGTGAGCTTGCGAACCGTAACGCATGCGACAAAAGCCTTGTTACACAAGGCTTCAAACTAGTCTAGGATGGCTATCATGCGATCTTGAAGAGTTTCTTCATGGATTTCTTTACATTCCAAAAGACGAATCTGGACCCGTCAAAAGAGAACCCACGTCGTGGAGCATTCGCTGCACACCTTTTCGTGTGTGTCCCGAGATATTCCACAGAGTTGGGATGATCGTGCTTCTGATCTGGTTAGCTAAACCATTTTATTTGCCATGTCTCGTCCGTTGATGCGACCTCGTTGAGCGACTGCTCGTTCGATCGCTCGTGTTGTCCACAATGCGATCGCCGCGAGCTTTTGGACGTGCTTTGATGTTGTGTTGAAGTTTTTCGCCGAGAGTTGAAATACCCGCCTGTCCGATCTGGCTATCCATCACATCCGCCCCTTCTGCAAGGTACTTGTGGCAATTGTGCCAGGTTGACTTATGTTAAGCCTTCATCTGTCGCCTACGAGGGCTTCGGTTGATTTGGAAGCTCGTAATTATGTGGTCCGTGGTGGCAAGTTGCCCGTTCCACTGTCTTTTAAATTCGCCAGCGCCAAGGCCGGGTGATTCTGACCGACAGTAGTCTCTTACTCTCACTTGGTCTCCGATCTTGAACGGGCGCCACTTATGTGTGTTGTGCCTGACGCCATACCTTTGCTTATTCCGGCGTTGTCTTTCTGTTGTCCATTCCAGAGCACGGTGTTCCAGGTGTTGTCGTTCTAGTGGTAATAATTGCCCCTCTCTTTCTCTAGACACGCAAACATCCACGAGAATCCTTGGCTCCCTCCCGCATGTGGGCTCAAATGGTGAACTCTCGGTTGTTCCATGCTTCGTCGTGTGGCATCTAAACAAAACATCCGGTAATCCCTCTTCCCAGTTATTGCTTGTACTATTCAGCCATTCCTTCATTGTACGATTGAAACGCTCTGTCAATCTGTTCGTTTGTGGAGAGTTCGGCGATGTTCTCAGGCGCTGAATCCTCCAATTCCTTAGCATTTCCTGGAATTGCCGCACCTCAAAACACGGGCCCTCATCCATGATAGCTCTGTGCAGTGCCCCAAAGCGAGTCAGGACGTTGTTCATGAAAGCGTGTGCAACAGTTTTGCTTGTTTGATCTGCCCTTGGAACGGCTTCCACCCGTCGTGTGAAATGGTGAATCATAACAATTATGTAGCGATTTCCATTTGAACTTGGGAACGGTCCAAAAATGTCTACACCTAGGGTGTGCGCGGCCTCCTCTGTTACGATCGACTGTATGAGCGGTGTTATCGTCATTGTCTCTTGGTTCTGTTGACAATGGGGACAGGCTCGAACGAAATCAGCCACATCTTTCCGCCTCATGGGCCGAAATACCCCTCACTGCAGTAGATTGAATACGCATTTTTGTTCCATGTGGACACTTCTGTGTGTCAGTCGAATCGCACGTTTCCTGTGGTTCATTGGAATAATTGGCAGTCTTCAGGTGGAAGCTTGCTCTGCACCTCTGCATCCACGACGGGTTGGCCGTTCTGCGGGTGCAGTTGGTCCCAGATTTGTAACAGTTCATTCATTCCCGAGGTCAGCATCTTGGATTTGGTTCCTAGCGCTAAATGTTCACATATTTCGCGCACTTGAGGGTCTTGCAATTGATCGTATAAGATCTCTTTATCGGTAACCAATACTGCGTTCATGAGTACGGCTTCAGTCGACAGCCCATTTTCCTGTTTTGATCGCGACACTGCTTCAGGCACTTTGTTGTTCCTGCCATTGACATATCTGATGGCAAAGTTGAACTATTGCAGTCAAAGTGACCAGTAAACCAGTCATCCGCACGGATCCTTCGCCGTTTTTGGCCAGATTTGCGTGTTGTGGCCCATCTCAACAAGGAAGGTGGTCTCTATCAGGTGGTCCTCCACTTTTCCAACGCCCCGACGATATCTAGACATTCTTCCTCCGTGGTGGAGTACGTTCACTCTGTTTCCGTCAGTACTTGACTGACATACTCAGTGATTCTCTACGGCTGCGAAAAGACTGCTCCAATTCCGATTATACTTGCGCCAATTGGCGCCGTGAATGGCTCGATCGGTTTGAGGATCGTCATGTACCGTCGAGTGTCAGTAGCTTTCTTGTTCAGTTCGCTGGACGCCACCTTCACGATTTCAGTCCAGACAAATTTCTGGTCCTCCCTCGGCAGCTCGGAGAGTAGAAATGCTTTTGGGGGAACCACGGCATACATTTGTAATCGTAACCGACCACTCCGAGAAGGGACCTCAGTTGCCGCTTCCATTGTATTGTTGGGGAACTCTCAAAGGCTTCCATTTTCTCTGGCTGTGGCTGGAGTTTCCATTACCATCCGTGTATCCGAGGCAAATGATTGAACTGCGGCCCACTGGACACTTCTTTTTACTTCATTTCAGGCCGGCAGCCGTAACACTGCTCGCAGTCTTTCTACATGTTCCGATACCGTATTGGACAATATAACGGTGTCGCCTCCATATACGGTTATCCCTCCCTGATCCTCGAAAATGCGGAGTGGGGGACATCTGAAGGTAGCTAGAGCATTGAAAAGGCCGTATGGCGTCCTAAGGAACAAATGCTGCTGTCCGTTCACGCAAAAGGCGGTATTCGCTTCGTCCATTCGTGCTTCTGACAGCTGTCAGTAACCGGAACGCGGATCACTGAGAGATATTATTCTAGCTTCGTGAAATTTGCGAAGATTCCTTCCATTTGGAACATCAGGAAGGCGTATTCGGTTGTCACTGGGTTCAGTTCCCTGAAAATGACGCAACACTGGTGGGTTCCGTCCGATCTCTTAGTCAACCAGACGGATGTCGAAAACGGGTTTCTTGTTGGTTGAGCTATTCCTTTCTCCAGCCTTTTTTCCACTGCCTCTCGACTTCTGGAATCAGCTTGAATGGAATTCGTGGATATGTTGGTTTGCAATTCCCAACTGGCCGTAAACCTATAGAGTGTTCCATCCATGTACAGATTCGGTACTGATCGACCGCGTTAGTAAGTAAGTTAGCAAAACCATTGCCCCACTGCTTGATGGCTGGGATCGGACATTCTGGCAAAAATTTCACAGAGACACTGCTCGCTAGGCATTGTTTCTTTGTCTCTTCGCGATAGAATTTCATGGCACCGCTATCAACACGCAGGTTATTTTTTTCCAGATTTACGTTTGCCTTCAGTCGACGCGGCAGATTCGCACTTATAAACGTTTCTTTCACGCTGTAAATTATCATAATGGCGTGTTGTAACCTGGCACCACCTATCTAAATTTCAGCACTCTGAGTGTCCAATGACTACAATGTCGTCCCTCAATTGCAATTACCAACAGTGATGATCTATCCTCGCACTTTGCTTGTATTTGATGTTTTGCATATCTGCAATGTCTACCTTTTGTTCTTCACTGATTAGAACTTTTACCCGTCGAACGCCCCGTGACAACCCGTTACCGCCGAAAAACAGGAAGGAGAACGTTTGTTAAGGCAAGGGCTGGCAAACTGTCCCACCCCGTTCCGAACGAGGCAACAATTACGATGTGGTTGAGCGAGTGCTCGTCCGGTTGCCCGTGTTGGCCGCAATCCCATCGCTGCTGGCTTTTGGACGTGCCGTGCCGTCGTGATGAAGTATTTTGCCGAGAGTTGGAATTCTCACATCTCCCGTCTGGTAATTCACCGAACTACGACCGCTCACCTCCTGATACGTAACCCAAGTGATACGGAAGTTGAACGAAGTGCGATTTCGTGTTGATGCAGTGCGTTGATGCAGTGATATAGAGGTAGGGCATGAGAGGAAATGACAGTCAGTTGCCAGTTCCTCCGGAAGCTAGAACGAATACCGTACTTTGTACTGATGTGAAATAGAAAATATACTATTGAAACATACGTCTTTTCCACGCTTGAGTACGTTCATGCCCAAGGCTTCCACACTCTTCGCGACCCTTTTATTTCATGTATTGATTAGCCCACTGGCAAAAGTTTTGATTTGGTTGCTGTTACTGTGAGATTATGACCCTTTAAACATTAGTCCTGCCACATCACAAACATACAATTTAAAAGACTTGTGCTGGCACGGTTAGTAATTTTGTACACTTCAGTAATATCCTCTCATGCAATCTTTCGTTCTGGCGAAAATAAGTGCAGTTATCTCGGTCGTTTTTGGTGGCTTACCCTTTCCATACCCCGTAACATGCGTGCGGCCACTTCTTGTACCATTTTTAGGAGAGCGGTGTCCTTTTTCGGATATAATTATCCACGGTGGCCAAAATGTGCTGCACAGCAGATGGCGGCTTTTCCGTCCACAACTGCCTCAAAATGGCATCATCAGGCTTCCCCGGACCAAAAAGGCCGCTCAAATAACGTTACAGTTGGGATGGGGGCCAGTCGCCTAGCTCGAGTGAGTTGAACAAGTCATGAAACAGTTTGGCTTCTGACTCCCCAGCCCTTCAAAGTGATATAGGGGATATCGGATGAACTGATTTCACTAGATCTTCCACTTCCGCCGCGACAACAAAAGGAAGGGATAGCACCACGTATGAGATTCTTATTTTGTCTGATGTTATCCGCCTGGTGGTGAAGATGGTCTCAATCTAGTGGAACCTTAGTTGAGGATTTCGGGCGCTATCTTTAGACAATTTCGAAGCAACACTATGTTCGGCTTTAATATAAATGTCCATAGTGTCGTCAAGTATTGCTAATAAGAAAAAAGTAGATAGAGCACCATTCGGAAAATATAGGAGGACTCATCAACCTTCTAGCGGTTTAATCAATCAAGTAATAAAAATGACGAAACTATGGTAATACCAATGAATAGTTGTAACGGCAACGAATAGGCTCAAATTGTAAGCGTACAAATGAAATGGAAGACCTGTCAGTAAAATCAGAACGACTGACTGATAAGTCAAGGTCCGTTGGATTGAACAGATCTCCACAAGAAAGAAAGACGGCGCCAGAGAGCAGGTTCGTTAGACGACTGATAGATAATCCAATACGTGGCGCGGTATGCCGTAGACTGGGCGTCGGCAGATCGGCCGACACGCAGTGCTAAATTATTGCGCTGTGCATTTACATCACCGGCCCAAAAACCCGCACAAATGAGGAAGACACAGACGATGTGCGGTAACTCCTATTCACTGGTGTTGAGGATTTAATTCAAAAAGTGACAGTGACGGTTTCAAACAAGCGTATAGATGAAGGTAACAAATAGTATATGCAATAACGTGCAAAAATGAATTACAAAATATAACTATGAACTGTGGATGCTATAAATGCTAGTGCATTGCTCAAACTGTTCTCTCATGCCCCCACGTCTTTATCACCTCAGTGGTTTGCCACAGAAGAGTCCATCAAGTCGACTTTACGTTAATTACGCAGCAGTGTTCATCAGTTACATCAGCCTGTCTCCAATTATAGTCCAGGTCGTGTTGACGTTGTCGTAACCGTGGGGGTCTACCGAACTCAAATGCTCCGCATCCGCTGTTTGTTGCTGGAGATTCATGCCATTTTAAATCTTCAAAATCTGTCAGTTATCGTTGATATGTCGGATTACTTCCCACCTTCAAAATGTGCGATAACCCCTTTCCAAACGTATCACTGGCAGCTGGTCACAAGCCCCAATCTACCTCGGAGGCATCGAAGTCTTCCTCCATCAGAACTCACCGATACGTGCCTGTTTGTCGTTTAATGAGAAAGAGTAACTACCTATTATCCAGCGGAGCAAAAGAGGGGCCTATAAAACACGAAGTAGCAGCAACTTGGTGTAGCCATCTACCATGAAACAGCACAACGGTTGAATATTTCACGTTTCTTGCCCCGCTTCTTGGCGCTGGCCAAAATATTGTGTAATCTGAAATAAGGAATCCGCATCCTCTGTACCATCTTGTCTATCTATCCTGTGGATCAGGTCAAATGTACGGTAGGTGCCACCCACCGGTATGTTCCCAAGTAACCAGGTTCCGGGAAATTCAGTGACATCTCTTCAATCTAGCTGTCTCAAAATTCACTTTCTCTGTTCCCATCACCAACGGCCCCAGTAAAAATGACACCCAGGACCCACAATAACCAACCCCGTTTAAGCTTCGCTGAATCCACGGGAGGCCCACGACTCGGTCACCATATCGGAACATTTCTTTTGTTTTACATAAGGTCTCCCACCGCCTGCTAACACTGGGCTAAAGAGTGAATACTCACCGCGTTAATAAGCACACGTTGTGGAAGCAAAAGTTCTCCATTTCTCAATATTTTCTAGCGTTACGGATAGCCGTTTAAGCCACTCCTGTGGTGGATTCAATATCGTGGTTTGTTGCCGATTCTTCCCACTTGGTCTTTTGATATTTTTCTTCTACTTCAGCACTTTATTAAGAAGAAACTTCCCGATGCAATTGTCTTACATTTGAGTGAAAATCGGTTGTTTAATGCACTTAGAGTTTATCGGTGTTCGCTACATCACGGATGCGACTACTTTGGATCCGAGATTATGGGCAGACGTCGTGAGTCAAGTGAGCATACCTTGGAGAAACACTACACGTCAGGGCCTGATACGGACACCGCTGGAAGTTGATTTATTGGGCTGTTCCAACAACCTATGAGCCCGTTAAATTCAAACGTTCTGTTGCACTTTGCCGACTGTACTTTAATGGTTTTGTATAGATGTTGCCGTCCTTAGATTGCACCCGAATGTTTACGTTTATCAATTCTGGCACAGAATCGTTTATTTTGTATACGTATGTTAATATTTATGTTATATGTTATGTCCATGTATACTAATTCTACTTACCCGTAAGGTTTGGGCGTGTGGTCGCTACCCAGTATCTTGGAGATTATCGAGTACCGGTGAATGTCCCTCCATCGGGGTGAGAGACAGAGCCTCCCACATGTTTGTTCGTCCTGAAGCAGCGCTTGTTAATACCAGGAATATATTCTGTGAAACATGGTCCATTCAGCCATTAGACAGGCTTTTGACTGCAGTCACCATACATCAGATGGAGCATATACGCGAAACCGTAACAAATACGGTTATTGATAATATCACACTCTTCGAAAAGACCAGGTAGCGGCAAATATGAGTAGATTTAAAGCCAGACGTCAAACAGCCTGCAACCTCTATAAATTGAACAATGCACATTGCTGGGGATTACCTGGAGAAAGTTGAAACTACGATTCCGGGATCATGAACCAGCAACACGGGATTGAATGAACCAAAATAGGATTATCGGCTAACCTTCCGAAAACCCACAAACTGGGGTCCATTGTCACCTGCCACACCTCGTACTCACGGTTTCTCAAGGGACTAACTCATATTGAAATAGGCAGATGTTTGCTGACGTCAATCTCAGATCCTTCGAGTCTGAAGACAAAAGCAAGTGTGCTTCATGTTCCTGGGTGGGGAACGGAACTGCTCTCAGAAGCTTGTGTCGTGTGATCGGTGTACTATACAAAACACTACCTAAGCACCTGGGTTGCGAAATGTGACGCCGGGGACAAAAGTCCTGTTACACAGACTTTGAGCTAATCGACGATGACTATTATGCGATCCATCAGAAGTTTCTCCATGGATCTCTTCACATTCTGAAAGACGAAGCTGGGGCCGTTGAAAGAGTTCCAACATCGTGGATTATTGGTTGCACACCCTTTCGTGTGTGTCACGTTGATGCATTCTGGAGGTATCCTCATTGATAACAGACCAGGTGCATTAGGCACAAGCCCTTCCTGTGTGTCTGTGTGGGATATTACAGCAACCGCTAAAAACTGTGCTATACCCGCCAAAGCACCGCAGTCGTCAGGTGCATGTCTCTTGGACCTCCTTTTCCGTTTTCTTCCACCAAACTCGCGAGTGGAAGTATCTTAAGGGTCTTTTATATGATCACGGGCGCGAATTACTGCTCGCAGCGTTCATAAATTCATCACCAATAACGGATATTGCCGTCCTATTAACAACAATAGTGACGTAGTTCATTCAGACAGAAGCACTGCGGTCAGTGCTTTCGGCGAGAGGGAATAGTGGAACATCATGCAGTTGCCACCATTTCACTTTACCACATGTACTTCCTTCCGCTTATTATCAGGTCCTCGAACACGCGGGCTGGTTACTTCTTTGCACCGAACTGAGGAACACGATCAACCAAAACCCCGAAGTAAGGGGTCAATGAACGTGAGAACACCTCTGATTTGTGGCTTAATCCCAGACCGTGGAACCCCCTATATATTTTGGACAAAAACATGAAGTGTACTGAAGCTCCTTCAGTATCTACGTTGCGCTGATACACTTTCTTGTTGACTTATGCCTTTTCTCCTATATGAGACAGACCCTATTTTACTTCAGTCGCAAACGTTGAGGACCGTGTGCGTTGTGTGATTGACTCATTGTGTAATAGCGCTAATCCGTGGAATCGTTCGCAAGATACAATGGAATTCGGTGCGATAGAAGTGGAATAATATCCCTCTGTTCAATGTTGAGTTAAAGTATACAAATCAACTTGATTTTCTATGAAGAGAAAAAAACTCATTTTGGTCTCCAAGGATTACACTGACTATATAACTGCGGACGCAAGGTAGTTCAGCAAGTATTCTCAAACATAACATTTTGTGCTAAATCTTGCACATTTTGTAGGAAAAAGGCTTTCAGTAAAGCACGATCTTTGTTGTTCAATTCGCTGGTTGCTATGCCACGTGCGCGCTCGCGTTTATCGGCCGGAATTCCGGTTCGAATCACACCCCCGGTTTTTGTTTGCCCATTGTGTGCACATGTGCCCGGTTTGTGTGTGTGTGACCAACGCCTTCTGTCAAGGTTTTTCTTCTGCCATTCCCCGTCCGCTAGTCGATGAATCATTCGGCCACTCGTGTTGACCACAATCTATCCATTGTAGGCTTGGACCGTAGTTTACTACGGCGTCGAGATACTCCACAACGTGTTGAGGTAATCATGCTTCCCATCTGGTTAGCCAAACCATTTTGTTCGCCGTGTCTCGTCCGTTGGTCCGACCTCGTTGAGCGACCGCTCGTCCGGTCACTCGAGTTGTCTGCAATCTGATTACTGTGGGCTTTTGGACGTGTTTCGATGTCGTGTTGAAGTATTCCGCCGAGAGTTTGAATGCCCTTTTCTCTGGTTTGGTAATCCAATGTTACAGAGGGTATGTTCCTAAGTATAACCAACGCAAATAGCCATTCGTTGCTGCAGAAGTTTCACTGTGACCGTCTATTTACTGTCCCCAAGGCACCTTAATTCGACTTTGAAAGACACCTGAAGTACATTAACAAAACTGCCAGAAACACTCGGCCATCTTTCCACCTGCATAGGAGGCCTGTCAATATTTGTCAGACGAAGAAATTTTTATGTGCAAAATATTTAGTTGATATACCTCGTTCAGATGATTAATAATGAAAACATTTGAGAGTGCCGCACGCTCGAATTCTGACAGAATTATATGCAAATAGAAGAACAACAAAGAACACCGTTGCCTGAACATTTGTGGCTGTTCTTTCAAAATTTCTTACACTACAAACGAGGTCACTGGAAACGAACACACACACAGTTCGATACAATGTATTCATTTGAAACCTGTGAAATAGGGGTCATATACTACCTCCAGCTTTCTTTGGCGGTTCTGATGAGTTTCCGATATCTTTGTGGAAGAATGGAGCCAGTCCACACAAGAACTGTTCATCATCTCGTTCCTTCAGTCTGATATTTGCAAGTTAACTATACGCACAACTGTGAATGAACTCACTTTGTTGTATGCCATCATAGGGTCAATCACTGCAGATGATATCGGTGCGCGCTTTCTTGAACTCGTGGGTAACGTGTACACCGTGTTTGGTCTGGTCTAGGTTGATATCTGTCATGGGTGCTGGACAGAGTAAACTTTGCAGGTTGCACACGCAGCTGCTATATTCAAAATGATTGCTTTAGAACGGCTTACCTTGCACTCAGCTAACGTTTCAAAATTCAATCGCGGGATTCTTTCCTTCCGACGCATCTGCGCCAGATGACTGGCGAACGTGAACTGCGACAAAAATGTTCCTGACATACAAGTCAAAATCCAGTCTCATGACGATCGCATCCGTAAACGGTTTGCGATTCGAATTCCTGCATTGGTCATTCGTTGTGGACTTATGTTATTTGAATGGCAGTGGTCAGATAGTCTCTCGGGTGCGGTTGGTTTCTTTCGTGTCTATTAGCAATTTCGAGCGCGTTGATCTTGCAAAGAATGAAGTGGACGACATCTCCTCTCTTATGATTTACCCATTTAAGCTTGGTATGAAGCCGAATGTATACAAAAATAATTCGAAAATTCAGGAAGGATTGTAATATGTGGTTTACACTTTCCACAAAACCGTTCAGCTGCGGGTGATGAGTACTGGTCCTCGTTTATGTTATGCATAATATTCTACACAACCTGTGCATTGACAGACTTTTGGAGTTTGATTCCGTGTCAGAATGCTACGGGGTTGGGGCTACCCTGTGAGGTATCCAATGCTCAAAGACGAATGTTGCCGTTGATGCTCTATCTACTCTTGGCACTGGCACTGTCTTGCACCATCTGGTGAAACAATCTACCACCACGGAGATATATCTATTTTCTTGGCGGTGGTGGTTCACTGACATCAGCCTCTACTGTCCCGGTCAAGTACTATATCAACTTCTTCCGTAACAATGCATATTCCTGTTTCTTATAACATTAACTTCGTGCACACAGGCTACAAATATTGCCCGCATTCCTGAAGCCCGTTCGTTGGTAGAGCCACCAGAAACGCTGCCTCGCAGCTGCTTTCAATTCGTCTGAGCACGCACGTACCAAATTCTCATGGAGCTCCTCCAGAGCCATGCGGACTGCTGTTTCGGGGACTACAACCACGGCTATACAGTCCGGGCCATATTTATAGTGAACAACATTATCGGGATTATAAAGATAACGTCACAACGACCACAAATAACGCACCTCCAACTACACCTTGCTACTACTTGGGCGGTCAGATTTAGCCAGCTTTTCTTTGTTCGCTTATGTCATCTGCAGGCCGACCTTGCTGCACTGAATAGCAGTCCACCCGTTACTGTTCTCCAACCTAACGGTAATCATCATAGTCACCACTCGTGCACGAAGAGCGGTCTCCGCGTCAACGATTCGATATTCTAGAGAACACTTCAGCGTTTCGGTGACGTAGATGAGCTGTGTTGTATTGAAAGTCACATTCTTGTAAAGCTTCTTGTCAACCGGCAACCTGCCCATCCAGGTCGTTGAAATATCTCAACCACTGTAGGGGTGGATCGTTCATCCAAACTCGGAAACACTTTTTGAGAAGTTAATGGCGGAAATGATTGATAAAACGCACCAGAGCAAGTGGCTCTTTCCAAATCGTACCGTTGTACCGAATCTAACGTTTCAGTTACGTGTCGCACAGAAACTTATCCCAAAATTGTGAACAAGATTGGACTAAAATATTTCTAATGTAGCACTAAGGAAAATTTACCATCGATTGCAGTAGGTAAGCCTCACTCGATCACTGTGACAATCTCGTCCAGCAAATCAACGGTTTCTCAATGGGTCAGCAAGGTGGAAGGTGAACCGTCACGCCAGTGGGCTGGACCGAGAATGGCTACCCGGGCTGCAGGTGATTAATGGCAAATTAGTCCAGTAAAACAAAACATGACGGGTAAAGTATCGAAAACAAGTGTCAAATCGGTGGACAAAAATGGGGAATGGACGAAATGGGGCCACAGTATCTCAGTTCAGGGACTAGAAAATTTGCAACAATAATTTCTTTAACTTCCACTGAACCTTCGGTTCCGATTATCAGTGGGTTAATACAGCCCTTACGAAAGGCTTCATTAATCTCAGCCTCTAGGATTTACATTTTTTCGCAATTGTCTTGGTATCCGGGGGCGCTAGAATGAGGGCTGTGCATAGCGCATCTTTCAACAGGTTAAACCACTGTTGGCAACCACCAGACCACGCAAACAATCGTCCCTTCCCAGTTAACATTGCTAAGGGTTTGACAACATGAAAAAATTCAGGAACAAGTCGTCGATAATAAGATGCCAACTCAAGGTAGGTGCGGACCTCGTCAGCCCTCACAGGAATCGATCATCCATTCATTTTACGAACTCCTTCGCAGCCACAATCCACAACAGCCCTGCAGATGTCATATCCTAACTATTTTATTTTAATCCACACAAAATGATTCGCTGGATTCAAATCCAGCCCAGCTTCCTTTAGTAACGAGAATAACTTAGACAATTCAGGTGAGCGTCCATCGACGGACAATCCGTGTACTATCACGTAAGTCAACTAGACCAGGCATTGTCTGGGAATTCGTTTAACCACCACCAGCTGTAACAATCTTTGGAAGGTGGCCGACACATTTGTCCGTCTAAATAGCATGGTCTCAAACTTAAACAGTCCGGAGGCCATCACAAACGCAGCTTCCATACGATCACTAGGCTCTAATTTTACTTGCCAGTGACCGGACGTCAAGTCAAGGATGCTAGACCACTCGACTACCAGAATGACGTCAATAGTGTCATCGATACTTGGTGGTGGAAAGGAATCCCTTCCAATCGGTATATTTAACCGACGATAGTCATCACATAGTCTTGAAGAAACATCCTTTTTCTTGACAGTAATGCCGAAGACACCCATGGAGATGTTGATGGTTGGATGACACCACTCTCCAAAACGTCCGTCGAGAATTTCTCTACCTGCTCTTAAAAATGGATTTCTGAGCGTCGAGCAAGTTGCCGCACCGGGTGTGTCTAATCTGTGTCAATGCCGTCCAGCACGAAATGAGTGCTTCCAGGCAGTTGCATTTCCCACCAAAATGTCGCCAGGTGTTACTCCATTACCTCCCCTACTTTGGTGCTATGTGTGCTCGGAGCTGAGAGCTAACGCCGAAGATAACCTTCTGCTATTTGCACTTTATATGCACTTTTCAACTGACCAGGTGCTGTCTTTTAGAAGCGTTCACATGATCCAACGATGTCTCGTACGCAGGTTCTGAAGAAAAACGTTCATGGTATATGTGTACTACACGGCTAGGCCGATCCAGAATACCCTGGTGGCGGCCAAGTGTTCACTCCCCAAAGTGACATAAAATGTTAATTTTAGGACACTCAGAAAGCTCAGAGTACATGCACACTTCTCTATCTGCATAATTCCGCCAACATAAGCCAGGATGTGTAAAAGTTGTCTATTCAAGACTGGCGAATCTGCAATAACATCAAGCCGGTAAGTGATATATATCTCCTTATCAACAGATCATACACACACCAGGACTCTACCAAATAGTTAAAGCCGCGACCGCACACGATTTGATTCAACTTCTTTATCCTCATTCTTAGAAACATGGTGATTACGCAGCTGACACACAGGTGGTAGGTGTATGCTTCCGAGCGGATAATGGACGCCAACGTGTCGCGTGTCCATACCGGCTACAGGTAAAGCACATTTGCCAGTCAAACCGTCTGTTGTTTGTCACTTTTGTTTCTGGACGGTCTTGCATGCGGTGTTTGTCTGCTATGTAGAAAACTTTCGCCGGTCACCCGACCCTACAGTTAACTTTCAGAGGTGCTCTGAGTCACACCAGTGAAGTCTCGTTCACTAGCTCAGCACGTCTCGCTTGATCCAACAACTCAGCCTTAGCCAAGCTTATATGGGGTAAGAGGGTTTATCCACACTGCCTCTGTGGCTATCAAATTCCTTCTGAACATCTTTCCAAACAGCGGCAGTCTCTATGCTCTTGTTTTCCTTCCAAAAATGTCAGCCGTGCTGATCTCCTGAATTGTTGCACATAATCCATTAATCTTTCCGTACTGATTTACCGTCGTCCAGGAAAGTATATCCGACACTCGACTGATGTCGTTCACCTCATTGTTTGCATAATCGACCCGCTCAAAATTGCTAATGGATACGTAAGGAAGTAGACACACCCGATAGATTATCTGATCACTGCCATGCAAATAAAATAGGTCCACAACGAATGACTAATGCAATATCTGGAATTGCAAACCATTTACATAGAATCATAGAGATGCTTGTCCGCCGTCTGTTTGCTGCATGCGATCACGTTTGTTTGCTTAAGTGCTTGTAGGCCTATGCATGTCAATTGTGCGACATATGATTTCGGCATCTTCGCGCGCTCGGCGGTCGAATTCTGAATCTGCCTATTTTCCTCCGCGTATCGGCACCACTTACCGCTGGTCAAGACCTACTCTAACTATCATATAACATACATTGTGCTTCCCCCAATTATCCGTACTTTTACTTCGCGTCTGGGATTTGTTGCGTATACCTTGGTAGCGTCAAGCGAGGGAACGCCCAAACTAAAACGTGTTGTATTATTTCATTTTTATAGAATCGGCACCACAAAATACTCATAAATTGCAGTTTTATGCTGTTTGTTTTCGCCTGACACTGACTTGCACCACATCCAGCTGTCCTGAAATTCAGCAGACATTCAATGAAAGAATCAGTGCATAAGGTGGTCACGGGTGCAAAATATCCATACAAAGCGATACGCAGCGCCACCAAGTTTAAAACTAGCACCATTTCAAGTGCATTGACCTTGGTGGAAACAAGTATTAGCAGGTAGATTTGTCAACTACCCCTTTCATCTACATAAGCTGCAGGTTGCACAACGGCCAAGGCACCGGTTTGCCCTTGACTGGTCACAGGCGCATCGAGCAAAATATACCGGCGCAGAAAACCGGTAACTGCCAATAATGGATTCATCCTAGTTCTATATCTACTTCCATTTATTTCACAGATAGTAGGGTAAATAAGCACCGGAAGATTTCATACGAAATGAAGTAGGTACTGTGGCCCTTAAACGAGTACATAATCCTCTCCTTCTCTGTTGCATTGATCACCGAGAATACAGTAGACCCCTCAGTTGCGGGCAGAAGAGGCTACAATTGAAACTAAGAGGACTCTCAGAGAAGGAAGAATTGTTTTGTGGGGACGACTGTTTGCACCTTTTCCAGCTGAGTTAGCTAAGTCAGTCTAAGCATTTTGTTTTTCACCGGGTGGTACAAATCCTGCACTTGAGAGCAGGCTGCAGACCAAACCGACCAGAAGTCACGTAGTCTTTAGGTGGCCTTACTTGCTATGCTCAGACCTGAGAAGGGACGTGGGAAATCACCGGCTTTCAAGTCATCCAACGTCAACTTGAAAGACGTGATCGTCGATCACCGTTTCCAAGAGACGAGTGTGATCAATGGTATGAAACCAAAGCACAAACAGTAGCCGACCGTGGGCAACAAATTACGATCAAGGTTGTAATTTCTGTCCTTTCAGGATCCATTTAGTCTTCCACGACCGCTGTAAAAAACGAGACTTTGGACTTCATTCAACGACTGACTCTCCAATCACGGGCATGAGTAATGGCTATAAAGAAACCGTGCGCAGAATGCTCAATCCAAAAATTTAGAGCCAAGGAAGTCCGTTGATGTCACTTCTCGCGAATCAAAACGCTTGACTTCGAACCGCTGTACTGGGCATTTCTATTAGGGATATCATACCACTCGCACTGACTTCTTTGCAGTGGTCAAAAAATGGAAGAATCAGACATTCTAGGGGTTAAATTTCTAAGCACCTTCCCCAAATGGGAAACTCGAAAGAAAAAGATGGCAAGCCGAAGCGAAAAATGCTAGCCAAGCCTCTTGCAATTTTGCCGACATATGCACAGGCAATGGTATTGCGTCCGTAGCTGCAATGCAGGGCCGCCAAACCAGCTCGGTAGAACAAATCAAGTCCAACCCCAGCACCATGCACAACCCCAACTTAAATCTCAGACCTTATCCCTTGAGCTCTCCATCGCACTTTCCCCCTCTGCATTCTCGCAAAAGCAAGCGAGGATGTACCCTTTAAGTTTACATGTGCAAAGTGCCTGGATTTTCCAACAAATTACCGCAAATCACGACGTCAGTAAACAACACTCAATTGCACCTCTTCGCTTTTGCGGAGATCTGACCAACAAGAGATAACAATGACAATGAACTGAGTGCCCTCGAATACTCAGTTTACGGAATTGACTGCACTCGAGAGTGGAGGAGAGTTGTGTGGTTCTTTCAAAGTAGAAACCCAAAACATCTACGGTTATCGGCGAATTTCAGTCCTCCGATAAATATGACGCTCTGTGGCCTAGAATAACACGAGTAATTCTTAGTGAGCAAACGCACTGAACTTGTAAAATTAGATCCCGTTCAAGATCTCCGGTAGAATCGACGATATTTTCAAAACGTAATCCGTTTTCCAAAGTAAAACTATCCCCGTTCTTTTGTCAGGCTTTATAAGTGATATATTCTGATAGTTTGCTACTCTTATAACGTCCAGGTGATCTCGCTTCAGTAAACTGCAGTTCGGTATTCTGCAATTCAGATAAGGGACGAGGATAGTGTTATTTGAGATGTTGTCAGACAAGTCCAAGTGTCAGGAAACGAAAAAGATAAAAGTAAAACGACGACAATAGAGTAAAGCTCATCCAAATTACTCGAATGAAACGAGCAGTCGTTGTCGATACCCGAATGTTTGGTTGTGCCGGACCCACGGGAATGGTCACTTCACGTTTGTACAGTCTTCTCAAAGTTAATAAGAACGGGGTGCTGTTGTCAGTGACTCTAAAGATGTACGGTTCGACATATCATGCCTTTCCACAATGGCCAGTGGAGGTAATGGAACCAATGAACTCACGGCTGACCCCCTTGTTTACCTGAAGGACACTTCCGGCTCCGCAGACTCACTCGATTCAGTGGTTATCAGGAACAACAACATATCCTTGGATGTGACCTCTCTATTCACTAGCGTCCATCTGCAAGAAACCAATGACTGTCCTTGCAACTTTATCAAGAACAATCTAGTTTATGTCGGAACTACGTGGGGAAAACTGGGAGAACTAATTTTGTATTGCGCTCATAATGTTCAATTTAATTTTACGGGAGAGTTGTACGGGCAGAAAGGTAGAGTGGCAATGGGTTCACCTCTGCATTCTTCTACTCGTAGATATGTTTGTGGCCAAACTAG
Organism: Paragonimus skrjabini miyazakii; assembly: GCA_014338405.1. Lineage (NCBI taxonomy): Eukaryota > Metazoa > Platyhelminthes > Trematoda > Plagiorchiida > Troglotrematidae > Paragonimus > Paragonimus skrjabini miyazakii. Next base: position 5,887 of record JTDE01001821.1, on the reverse strand, counting down.
AGAGCAGTGAACTCATCCGCATCGTGACTAAGTGCAGGCTCGACAAGCGCTGTTGGATCTGTTGAAGTTCGGCTGGTACTTTTGTCACCTTGTATTTGGTATGATGAGGAGCGATGAACTCATTGAAGCATGCTTGGTTTTTTATAGAAGGCTGGTCCTAGGATAGCGTTTATATATCTTTGTTGTGTGTAGCGTATTATCATGATGAAGTTTGTACCGTAACTGTACACAAAATGTTTGCTTTCTTTTATAATTATCACTGCTTATCTAATAAACTTTCCATCTTGGTATTGTTTGTCACGCTCACCTTAAGCGCGCTCGGTTGTTTTAATCAGCTCATTTCCCGTTAACTGGCGGCTGCTCATGTAGCACACTCCCCCTGGAATATGCTGGTATCTCGAGAGTTTCGGCAAGTAATGAGTAAAATGTCAAAAATAATCTCGGTAATTAATATTGCTTAAGTAAAAATCAATAACTTTAATCTTAAAAAAGGTATCATTAATTCCATCCAATATATTGAGGTTTGTTTAAATGCAATCGTAGTTGCAGACATTTTTTAATGGCCGCGCTGTCGCAATCCTTGAGACAGATGTGGAGAGGGTTGGAAGTTTTGTTTATGCTCAAGAGTGTAGATGTAATTGGTTTGTTTTGTACATCACAGTGGACAATGCAGGATGAGAGTGCAATCCGGCTGTTATTTTACATTTGCTCTATCTCAAGTATATGCAAAGAGGTGGAATTTCAAATACGCCCATTAAATTTGAACTATCATGTCTCATGTTCGAACTTTAAACGAGTTCAGGAGAGTATAATAATGTTACTTGATATGAGCTAATAAATGTCTGTGGTATTATTGGAATGGCCAAAAGGAACACTAAAAGACTAGTATGTTTTTATTTTGCTCTACCTCAAGTATTTACGGAGGTATGGAATTTCCAGCTTATCCTGGTAACACTATCTTGCATCCACTTTTTTGTTCTATTCGCTCATTTGTTTCGATTTTCTGTGAACGTTAGGCAAGGAATCGCGTTGCCCGTGAATGGGAGTCGACTGTTCTGATGGACGAATTTGGGGGTGGATATGTGGACGTGATTACTGGATAACAATGTAAAAAGACAATATGAATACTCTCACTTTTGCGGTTTTTTTCAAAACTTGGTCAAGGTAGTTGTGAATCTTCGAAAGCTTTGGAAAGAGATACCGGAATTGTTTTTAATAAAATCACCAGTTTTAGAAAGACTGAAACGTTGCCCACCAAAGTTTTCCATTGCGTGCGGTCGCCCGAGCGGGGCCGCAACCTCACTGCCTGCTGTCTGCCCACCGTCCGCCCTCCGTAGCTGGTGCAAACCCCATTTTGCCACCTCAATACTTGCGGACTCGTTTTTAGCTACCCCTGTTTGAACGCCTTTCTGATGGATAACTCGTGCGTCTGGTTAATTCACATTCAAGGTTAGACGGCATCTTTATTGTAATTTGTCAAACGATGCCGCATAAATTCTAGTCCCTTCGATCGCCTTTTCTGTCGACTAGTTTTGACGCGAAAGATTGTCCATTTACTTCAACTGCTCGAATGAGCGGTATCGGAATTATCATGTACGCGTTAATGAACAAATTACCGTAAATCGTCAGGGGTGATTTAATAAGCGCTACGTGAACGAAATTTTACCTTATCCCAAACAATGATGGCCTCTAGGTCACATTAGATCACTTCAATAGGACACGCCTTGGAATGAAATTCGCCACGGAGTTAGAACATCATGACAGACTGCTATTCCTAAAAGTCGCAATGCTTCGTCAAGCAGATGAACTCCACTAATGGAAAAAGACTTGGACGGGTCAATGCGGATACACACTTCCACACGTTGTCCCGGCCGAAGTATGAAAGAAACTTGGTGTGCTGTCTGGAGAACAAAGCGCACAAAGCTTGCGCACCGAACACCCTGCGATAGTTTGGAATACGTATTAGTAATCGGAATTGTACTGAGCTCAATCCTAGAGCTAGTTTGCACGCAGTGGTAATAACGCAGCACGTCAGCCCACGAAACTGTAATCTAATAAGTATCTGTACTATGTAGTTATTCATGCAGTAAAACAAAAATAGCACACAGTGTTCCGTCATGATTTACAATCATCACAAACCTTTAGGGGAAAGTAACGTATATTCGAGAAACCACTCACTCCAAGGGGATATACTTGGGGGTTTGCCAATAAAAGTTCGCATTCCTGTACAAACATCGAACTCATTTGGACTTCGAAAAGAAAGATTTGCTTTTCTACATATAATGATGGGGTTAACGATTAAATAATTGTCTGTTGACCTTCAAACGCAATCAAGTTTGCCTATCTTGCCGCAGGTTTTGTCCTAACGTTCGACACCTACCCGGTACTGGTGCTACACCTTACAGACAGTTTGTCCAAATTACCTTCGACTTCTTTATATACTCCTTCATCCGTTGTTGCAAAACAAGTTACCTCGAGAGAAATACGAAGCGCACATTAGAGGGGATTCGTAATTTAGTGCGTATGTGCATTAAATTAGCGTTTCCTCAGGTATACTTAGCAACACCAGACGCGAAATAAAAATACAGATAATTGCGGAGACCAAAAATATATCATGCGATAATTACAAATGGTCTCGATCAGCGCTAGACGACACCGATACGCGAAATAGCTGGGGAGACTGAGGATCCGACCGTCGAGCGTGCGAGCAAGCCGGAAGAAAGTGTATGGCGTCCTTGACGCGCATAGGCCGACAAGCATGCAAACAAACAAGCGCGATCGCATGCGTCAAGCGGACGGCAAGCAAAGATCCTCAAGGTTCTATGTACAACGTGAGCTAAGATTTTAGGAAGGATTTTACACAGTACAGCAGACAGACCGGGGATATCTCCAAGTCACTGCACAGCCCCCCTCCAGAAAGGTACCGCGAATGCGACTCTTCGATCTACGTGAGGACCAACTGTGGCCAGCCACCCTTGGCCTAGTCTAGTCCATGCTTCACCGGTTTGCGGTTGGTACTGCAATTCCTAGACGCCGCGGGTAGAGGAGTGCTAAGGCCAACAGTTCTTAGCGAGCTCCTACTCGAGTGTCCTCTTCTAAGTTGTCGAAACAAATGAGGGATTTAAAAGTTCGCATGTCGAGGTCTTGAGAAGTAAACGCAGTGGTCGCGTTGCAAACTTCGAGCGATCCAGGATATGAGCGCGTGTAAGGAAATGGTAAGCGAAATATTTAAGTTTGGGCGCATACAAATGATAAACTAACCTAACGAACGTAAATACGCGGAAATGTAGCAAAACGCTTTTTTGTTTTCAAAAACATTTTAGGATTGTTTTTGAGTTTTCAAAAGCTTTTGCGATATTTTTGGTTTTTCGTAGTGCCGAAATAGAACAGGACTTAACAAGTCCTAGTCATCTGCCAGACGTTTAGGCTAATGCGCCCCACGACCCAAACGCGTTGCGATGGGTGCTGGCGTCGTCGGTGATGTTGTGTTCGCTGATGACGATGCGCTCGGACGAGGCTGTTGCGTGTCAAACACGCGACGTCGTAAAGCTGGAGATACGACTGGACGAGGGTGCTCAGCAGAGGTATCGCATAAAGTCGTTCCCGGTGCTGTCAGCAGCGGAAGATCCGCGAGGTGCAGTAGCGAATGCTGGCGGGGATCGTGGTGATCGTTCGCTGCACGCTGTGCGTTGGCCATAACTGACAATTCGATGATGTCGTGGCCAACAAGTGCTGACATGCGTGACAGAGCATTAGCCACAACGTTGTCAATGCCAAAGACGTGTCGTACGTCTGTCGAAAATTGTGAAATGAAATCAAGATGACGCACTTCGCGGGGTTAATGGCGTTCAAAACGATTGTGGAAGGCGTATACCAACGGTTTGTGTTCAGTGAAGATCAAAAATTGGCGACCTTCGAGGACGTACCGCAAGTGACAAACGGCCGAGTAGATACCTAGTAACTCACGACCGAACATGCTGTACCCCGTTTCAACGGGCAACGGGCGTCTGGAGAAAAATAAAAGCGGCCTCCAGGTTCCATCGGCCAACTGTTGGAGTACGGCACCAGCAGCTGTGTCGGAAGCGTCTACTGCAATGCTAGTGGTGGCGTTGGCGTCGAAATGGTGCAGCATCACTGCGTCGGCTAGCGTGTCTATGGTGCGATCGAACAAGTCGACGGCTGCTTCTGTCAACTCCACGGTGCCGTTGAAACGGCCACGGAGTAAGTCGGTCAGAGGCTGCATGAGTTGCGCGCAATGCGGAATAGAACAGCGGTAATAGTTGACCATGCCGTTAAAACGACAGACAGCAGCGAGCGTTGTAGGGCGCAAAAAGTCGCAAATCGCTTGTACCCTGTCGGTCAGCTGCCGGATGCCGTGCTGATCGACATGGTGCCCCAAGAACTCGACTGCTGGTTGACCGAAAACGCATCTACCCGCATTCACAGTGACGTTATACGCTGCAAATCGTTCGAAGAGCAATCGCAGATGATTCTGGTGCTCTTCTTCGGAGGAGCTTGCCACCAAAATATCATCGATGTAGGAATGGACATGTCCAAACCTCTTGTAACGTCGTCGATAATTCGTTGGAACGTTTGATCAGCGTTCCAGAGACCAAACGGCATGCATAAAAATTCAAGCAAGCCGATTGGCGCATTTACCACGGTTTTGGCGGCGTCGTCAGCGGCAACTAGGATCTGGTGATAGGCACGAACCAGATCGAACTTCGAGAACACACGGGTGCCTTCCAGGCTAGCCGTGATGTCCTGAATATGCGGAATGGGGTATCTGTCCAGTACCGTAGCGTGGTTATGCGCGCGATAATCTCCAAATGGACGCCAGTCTCCTGACTATTTTCGCACCATATGGAGAGGCGAAGCCCAGAGGCTATTCGACGGGCGAACGATGCCAAGCTCGAGCATGTGTTCGAACTCGACGCGCGCTATCATCAACTTATCCGGTGTTAAACGACGGGCTTTAGCGAACTCTGGCAGACCAGCGGTGACGATATGGTGCTGCGCTGCACTAGTCACTGGCGGCAGCGAGGTCGGTTGTCTGAAGACAGTAGGGTATTCTTCGACAAGAGAGGCATAAATGTTCGCCGACGGTGTCGTGCGTTGACTAGCAGGTCGAAGTGCTCGAGAAAATCGACGCCGATGATTGGCACTTGGACGTCTGCCACAGTGAAAAGCCATCGAAACCTGCGGCGAAGGCCTAAGTTCAATGTGCGTGAACGCTGGCCATAAACGGTAATAGGCGTAACGTTTGCTGCATGCAAGGTTGACTGCGCCTGCATAAGTCGGTCGCGAGAATCCGGTGGGAGAACGCTGATCTTTGCACCACTGTCGATAAGGTATCGGACTCCCGATTAGCTGTCTCGAATGAAAAACAGGTGGCTTCGTGAGTCAGCAACGTCGGTCACCGCGAAGTACTAGCCGGCTAGCTTCCCTGATTCACTGTTGGGGAGGGAACAGGGACTGCGGCAGAAGCGAGCACGGGTACCAAACTGCTGGTGGTACCAGCAGTGGTCGGGGTTGGTTCTTCCTGTGAGCACTCGTCGCCTCCTGGAAGTCGACCTGGAGGCTCTTCTGTTAGGCTTACATGAGGTTGAGTGCGGGCGCGAGCTTCGCGTGTTGCGCGCCTGGATCTGACGTGTGAGTTCGTTCGCACGGTCCGTCAAGAGTGCCAGTGATTCCGGCGTTGGCACAAATACTTAGGAAACCTGTTGTCCGTATGTCTCCCTGATGCGACCGGCGGTATCAGCCTATTGCGACAGGGGCGCTTGCGGAGTGGCACTAAGAATATCTTGCATATCCCTAAGCAGTCGTTGGATCCATAACTCCTTCAATGAGAACACTTCGAGCTAAGTGGGACCTGCAAGGCGTTGCC
>JTDE01001820.1:80942-99884 GCA_014338405.1 Paragonimus skrjabini miyazakii | reverse complement strand
AAACCGCTAACCAGTGTGTCGTGGAACTGGTAGCCAAGCTCCGGTCGAGATAGAGCCAACACCCCATCCATTGCCATGGTGAATAATAGCGGGGACAGTGGGTCACCCTGGCGCACACCACACTGAGACCGGAGAACAAAGTCATGGAGCGTGGCGGAAGCATTCCTGTAAGATTCGGCAATGTAATGCGTTAGAGGTGGAGGAGCACCGAAGGCTCGGGCCGATCTGATAATCGAATCTTGTGAAATAGAATCAAACGCTTTGGACACGTCGATAAAGGCCGCACACAAACTTGAAGACGTGGTACATGCGTTCCTAAGCAGCGCATGAAGCAGGGAGGTCGCCTCAAGGCAACCGTCACGATGTAGGAAGGCAAACTTGAGAGCGGGCAGTTGCAAGCGCGAATTCTAACGATCGACCAATGGCTTTTGGAAACAACGTATCAACGTTGAAGATACGGCGATAGGTCTGAGCTCGGTGGGCGATGAAGAATTGTTTACTTTGGGTACAAGCGTGATGCGAGAGCGGCACAAATGGATTGGACAACTATGGGTTAGCAGGAAAAGGTTGAAATATCCAGCCAAGACATCAGCTTTCATACGCTTCAAATGTTTGAGCAACAATTTGTCCAAACCTGGAGCGGTGTTTCCCATATGCTTCAAGGTGTGTGATACTTCTTCTCCAATGATCGGGTGGACCAATGACCAGTCCGGGGGCAGAATTGTGCGAGATGATCGCTCATCAATGTGCGGATGAGGTGATAGTACCTCGGACTATTATTCGTTGAAATTATCTCGGAGGCCGCGGTTCATCTTATAGGCAGTTCGCCAGTTTCCAGAAAAAACTGCAAACGCGGCATCTTTCTTACGCTGGTGGTAGAGCGTTTGGATCGCTGCATAGTTAGCCCTCCGTATCCGTTTCGTGGCCAGATGGGTTCTGACGTAAACACAACCACGTCGTCGAGTGACAAGTCGTTAGGTGTACGGAAAAGCTAGTGGAGCGTGCATGTTCAACAGTGATGTAGCTTGCACCACTGTGAAAATGCCTACCTGAAGACCGCGGGCAATAGCTAGCAGTTCATCGCTGTGAAGGAAATCCTCGCTATTGGACTCCAGTTGGGTAATCACTGTTTGGATCAAACAGGTAAACCACTCAGAGTAATCAGCAGCTTGGGACCCAATATCTGATGTCATGTTAGTCTGTGAGACAGTGGTTGGATCGGCAGCAAGGACAGTATTCTTCTGCCACTTCAGTGCATACAGACGAGTCCGAATGCTCTCCAAAGTACGACCTGGGAAATGCGACAAGAGCCGATGGTGAAGTTTGCGTCGAGTAGGGCACGACGGAGCCAGTGCATCGACACATCTGATAAGAGAAGCCTATTCTTGCTGAGACCAATTGGATCCGGCGGTTTTCGTGGACCTGGACTTCTCATGATTGCGATCGACGGGATGTGCATACCTTCTGTGTTGACCGAGGCCAATTTTGGAGGAGGAACTGCGGTCACAATTGGCACAGTCAACGATTGTGGCAGGCTGGGTGTCCACTTCCTGCTCTGGACCATTCCTGCATCGATGCATACGAGTATGCGCTAGCATTCGACAAGCCAGCATTCGATTTGCAAATCTGGCCACATTCTGAACAGGTGTACTCCGTTCGCCTATCCTGTGTACTGGTAAGTGTCTGCACGGAGGTGCTGGCGGTAATTTCATTGTTTTGATCGAATGTAAGCAGTACGATTAAAACCAGGTAGAGTGGTTGGCCCTATCTGGAGTTGCTGAACTCTTAGCCAGTCAAGGTTTGCACCGAGACCGCCCAGTTGGCACCACAAGGAGGTGGTCCAGCGCGCCGACTATGTTATAGCTACGAGTGCCACTTGCACTCTTTTTGTTTCCTACTTTTGTACGTACTTAAACATTTGTTTGAACGAGTAGAGATGCGGACAACTACCCCGCGCACTCGAACGTATGACCCCGCTGCATGCACGTTTGTCGCTTCGCTCTGTTATCGCTTCGTATCTGTATCCATTTACTCTCACGTTGACTTCGCAGGTCAATAATATACTCTTTGTCTAGTTGCTGTATTATTCTCAACCGGTTGTCTTCGGTTCGCTCTATCCTACACCTTGCGTCGATTACATGTTTACTTATTTTTGAGGGGTTTTCAGCGTTAAATTAAATTCCCTGTACAATGGCTGTCGTTAGAGTTGTTTACAAGACTGTGTTACCGACGCTGAAACACTACAGTCAGATATTTTCGACTAACTAGGGATGTTAATAATATTTTGGTCGTTAGAAAGCTGTAACTAATCTCGGAATTTGTCTACGCATTGTGTGCACTACGTAGGTGTTGCCTTTGTCGTATGTCGTTCGATGCACTTGAAAACACAGGAATGTTCACTTGGTCGTGAGTTGCGCATAAACACTGCAGGTAAGTTGATCTTATAGTTAGCGGATACGTAGCATATGTACACCTGCCTTCATCACAATCATGTGATGGTTCCCGAAATACAGAACTAAAGCAGTTAACTTGACTCAACCCCAGAGCTAGCTTCGACGCAATAGTAATAACAACCGAACTAAGCAAAGCACGCAATTTATCTATCGAGCACAATTATACAACTTATTGTGAAGAATGTAATACAACAACAGTGATGGGAAATAGGTTTAGTGACAATCACCACAATGCATCACAGATTATAACTTTCGGACTGATGCTAGTTTTTTAGTGGCTGTTTTCTATTCGCAACCTTGTAGATAAAACGCGGTTTAAGAATCGCGATTATCTCAATAGCAAACAGGGTAACTGTTGATCGGTTGACTCGACTGACCTAACATTGGGCGGATCTTGGAAGTCAATTTCAAAAGCGGTTACTAAGGGTATTAATGAGCCTGTTCCAATTGAGCGAATTAAAAGCAAATCAAATTTCAACACTCCAATTATTCATATCAAAGCAATCCATCCGGAATCTGCATCACTTGGCGTAAAGTGAACAAGTATACAAATATTACGACTTATTTCGTGGTCGGTCAACAACAGCTATACAGACATTGAGCTCAGCTATTAGCTACAACTGATCAATCTATCCATTGGTAATCCTACTGGAATGCAGAGTAGTAAACATTACTACTAACCGTCTTACTATCTCTCATTTTACCTACGTAATTGAATTCGCTACAAATAAGGATGTAGCCAATAACCTTTAATATCTACTTCCATAGATTGTTATCTACTCGATCTATTAGTTCGACATTACGATTACAGAAAAATGATGAAACGCACCAAAACAAACGATCACATATACACCACCTGTTATTGTTCACAATCTATCGACACATCGTTACGACAAGTTACCACCTTTTGGTCTCATCCCTCAGACGGAACTGACACAGTGCGCAATGAAATGAAATGTCAAAACCGCCATAAAAATAGGTTGATGTGAAAGGATAAGCTCAATAGAGTGTGAGCGACAAATAATTGTCACTCATATACGGCTAGTTAGGATAAGCTTGAGGTCAACTGGGAATCTATAGTTTGAGAACGGCTTGAAAACAATCGGTAATTTAGTTTATTGATAATGTTTCACTGCTTGTCTCACAAAACATTTTATCGGGAGCGAAATGCTTTCACGAGTGAAAGTGATTGTCAGAAGCAAGAAAACTACTTGGTACTGTGCGAATAACAGTTTCACGCGGGTTTCATAATATTGACGGTCATTTTATTTACACTGGAAATTCCACAGCTTGGTTACAGTTCACCAGTGTCAAGCGATGCAGATACCAAAATGTTACGTACTGTGTGTAACCTAACAACGAGTGAATATTTGTAAAGACACATGAAAGTAGTTCACTACTGCAAAACAAACAGCTAATTGCCTATTGCACAGAATTAATGTACCATTCGTTATTCAATATGGCTTCTTCTCAAGTAAACTACCAAACTGAAGCATGTTAAACCACAGTGCGATCACAATAAGATTGATTGTTTGAAATACCCACACTATTAGCTGTTAAGGAAACTATGGTTGCTTCCGAGTGGTTTACCGAGTTTAGCAGTTAAGATGTCGGTTCGAGGTACGAGGACCTTAGCACAGAGATGTATAAGACAATCATTGAAATTAGCGTATCAACATTCTTAAAAGTAAAGCATGTAAAAATATTGAGAAAGCACCACAAACCAGACTGAACTTTCAGTAAATCAGTCTAATAGCATTTTGAAACACGGAGTAGGAAAACGATCAACAACCTCATATCTAAAGCTTCGTGGAGGATTACTCTGCAATAAGTTGATTGGATGCTGAGAAAGGTCCGAGGTCAGAGATATTCGAAATTCATTCCGTGACATCCTTGTTCGCTATTCGCCATCAACTGAATGAGCCCCTCTGTGCATAACATGCTAAACAAGAATTGCATAAGAACCAAGTCTCTGTGAATAGTTTTAACTTTGGGTTGATAGAAAAAAAGCAATTTCAAGTCACTATTTGGCTATGTTACCAACAGGATAGACTCTCAATAAATAAAAACAAACAGGTAAAATCCTATATAATTTTGAAGCCTTTGTTCATGCTCCGTGTGGCATACTCATGCATTCATCATACGTAAACTCCCGTAGAGGCTGTGAACATTTTACTCAATGAGAACATGTCCGTCTCACAGTGAGCAGATTTGAAAGTCAGTAACGTACAGACAACTCTTCATGACGAGCAAAAATCTGAACATGGAGAGAGCCATAAACATCATTAGGTGATCAATCGTGTCCTGTTCACTGAAAGTCGCAACGGTGCTACCAGAGTCGCCACCAAATGACATGTGCATACACCCATTCTAATTGAAAGTGAGGATTCAACAGTCCATGCAGTGCCTGGCCTAGTTATTATCAATCTGTGGAATGTTGAATTAAATGACTTTTCTCAGACAGACTAAAACCCGCGTGAACACGACCAACACGAGAAGGAGGTCAGCCACAAGACAGCTATCAAATAGCCACAGACGATCACTTGAAGCGGACAAGGAATGATGCGCCATCAATGTCGAAGAGAACATATGGTAGAAGTTACGTGGTGGAAGAATAACAGAATCTGGAAGGCGTGACCGTAGTCCAACTTGCGTTGGATGTACATATCACACTACTCCTTCATTATACACTTCATAGCCCACATTCGTGCGCTTCCAATTTCTCTCGCCTTCATTCTCCTTCTCCTTCCCTCTCCGTGTACGTTGCCAGAGAGATAACAGAAACAATATATGGAAAGTACGTAAGCGACCGTTCATAGTGTTTTCCCATAACAATCGCACTCTCCAGTTCTTCAGACACACATATTACTTTCAGTCACGTTTAAATGGAAACATTGATTCTCCTATACATATATATATATATAAAGTCGTTCACAGTTCCTTAACATGGTACAGACAAATGACTAGTTAGTTCACGCTGTGAGCAGAAAATGATCACTAGTTTGTAAAACGTTGCCACTCTAGATTTTAGCAAACATTTGGTGCGTAAACAACCCGCATGGGCCCGAAAGTGATTACTTGGTATTTCGCTTTCCGAAATTACGGCAGAGTGACGTTAATGAACAGACCAGAATGACCTGAAACTCTTGAGATAAATTTTGTTCATATCGTGTTTGCTTTAACAAGATTTCCCCTAAACTAGGCAATCAATTCCTTCAACTTTGACAGTCTCGCCCAAAAGTATTTCAACAGGAAGCATACTTAACATGTACACAAAAAAGCCACATATCATCAAAAGCGAAGCCAGTTTTAAGCCAACCAATTATAAACATGCAATATTTAACGTATTCATTTGAAATTCTGTTAGGATAAACAAAATCCAGAATGCGAAGGTGACAGCGTGTCCGAAGGCGGCAAGTGCTCTAACAGTTAGGCTATCAAGCCATCCAAGGGCTTGGAAATTTTTTATATTTGAATTCAGTTATCAGCTAAGCTTAATATATCACACAGAATATATCCAAGGATCATTCAGATTGACGGCTCAAGCGTTATTTAGGGAACTGTTTGTGGTGAAATCCAACAACGCCACAGTTGAACGTGGAAAATGGTCTACACAGAAGAAGCGTGGGAGACCAGTTACAAGAAAAGGAAAGTACGTGTAATCGGAGTATTGGAATTAGTTAGGCGGGTAATTGAATCCAAATATGAAGTTTATGAGCTACAAATATGGGTCTGCAGCTCAGCTAGTGGGACGACTGCCGTATGTGGATACGCTGTTTTTCTCACTGTTCCCAATCTACGTGAATCTCAAACTTATCTCTGAATATTCTGACTTAAATTGTGGAAACGGCCCCATTAGCTAGACGTAATGCAGCCTCTACATTTGAAACGATATCTTTTCATCCAACTGGAAATACCTTCCTCCTACCGACTTTAATGGGCTTCCTTCCGACAGTCATGTGACCAACGTCTATAACTGCTTCATGGATAAGTTAAATTATTTGTACTGCCCCATTTCCCAGCTACTTCACATAAGCCACGCACCAAAGAGGTTTATCCAAAACATCAACTTCAGTCTGTACGTTCTAATTTTGGAACCAAATAAACAGCACCCATTCGTTCAGGAAAGTCATAGTTGCCGATTATTCTGTTAGGTGTGATTATTGATATTGATTTTTAAACAGCCTCGTATACAAAGTTGCACATTAGCTGCAGCCTGTCGACAAAAGCTCTACCTGACTCTATATATTTGGAACGGTTGTAAACGCAACTACTTTAAGCTTGAGTAGAACAATATGCGTCCTAAGTACGGCAGAGTTTTGTAACCGATCTCCATTATATTATATTTCTCAATAGCAGCGATGTTAGACACGAAGTCAGAAGACAGGACGTAACAGGAATGTAAATAATATTTTAAATTCAATGAACAAAACTAAAAATCAATGCCCGCTTCATTAACTACTAAGATTCTAATGCTAAATGTAACAGACGGCCTGACAAATAGCTGTGAAACATTTTCCAACGGGATATTTTTATGGCGGTATACTTGCACACATTGTGCGTACACGCGTATACGTGAGTAAACCAGCAGTTCTGCTCGTTAATACTCCATATATGTAGTAATCCGTGTTAAGTTTGGCAGAGAGTAACACAGGTTCGTCGACGATAGCATTTTTGTGGGTTACTGTGCAGGCTGCAGCGGTGCATTGAGTGCTGAACGGCAAGTGTACACGTAGTTGACTGAGCATTCGAAATTCTGGGTTAACGGGTTCCGTATCACAATCCACGAGTGCCCGATTGAAATTGTTTCGCTCCGACAGAGTGCTGGTTGCAGGCACTAATGTCAGACCAGTACAGTTGGTGTAGGCAGCTTGGGTAGTTGCATTGGCTGTTGGTTTGAAAAAATGAGCAAAAGATTGTTTACCAACAACATATCTATAGGTTTTATCTACAGTTGTGACAACACTTTTTCCCAGCACGATAAATATGATCTGTCATACAAACCATTCCTTTGCAATTATACGAAAAAGCCTGACATAAGGTCTAAATCTTCGGTAAAGTGTGAATTGATTTTAGTTGGCTGTTACTCTAAGTGGTTCGATTAAGCAAACTATTAGTAAAAATGACAATTCATTATCCCAGAAAATGCGAAGGTAATTCATAAGACGAATGTTGTCAAGCTCGGATTCACGGTTTAAACAAAAAGGAATATACTGATACAAATAGTTGCATAACGAAGATTAATGTTTAATTGAAGGTCACAGTGATGGTTTTCACCCCGTATACTTCAAAGTGTCTTTACAGGCCTGTACGACTTACACTGTAACCAACTACCAAGATACACAAACTGGCTGACTAACGTGAAATTGAGAAACAGTTGTCGAAACAAAAATGACAGAATTTCAACTATCCCGCCAACTAATGCTGAAGGTATACGACCTACTACTGTGATGCTACAAGCAACAGGTGTCTGGGGATGAATTTGACATAAGTACCGACTACAAGTACAGTGATATGTAACAAAATATAACAAGTTATTTCGAAGAGATCCATTTGCGAAAAATCTGGACTTTCGCAAATGGATCTCTTCGAAATTATCAAATCTGCCAAACTACTTATCAATAACAAGTTATATTTGAAAGTGTCTACTTGGGCTTATCGGCTAAGTGCAGTTCGGCAAAAAAAATTAAAAAACCATGCTAAAGTACTAATCCCAGACGCTCCAGACTGGAATAAATTTCTCATTGCAAAAGAAAGCAAGCGTTACATGTGAGGGGATTAAAACACAACACAAATCCAGTCTGTTTACTACAGTAAAATTATACCGCGAAAAACATTTTCGGAAGCAAACCATTGCGAAGTAATGCAATTGGAAGACAGATTCCCTGATACAGCTTCTCAAACAGTGCTTGAATTGTCGACACTGGAGTAGCTTACTTGAAGTACATAGGCAGTTCGAAGATACCAGCAGATTTCCGACGTGGACTCGAACGCCATAGCATGTTGAAAACGCTGTTATCAAACTTCTCAGTTTCGGTCTTGCGAGTTGGGCATCAGTAGGGTAACTGGCAATGAAGAATATTGTCAGCAAACCGAAGAGGTTCATTTTTTCCTTCATATTCCTCCACTGGATTGTCACGGTTTTATATACGAAAAAATGGAGCCACAAGGTTTAATTGAGTCTCATTATTTCATCAGCGTGACCTTCATTTATCCATTACGACTACTCAAATAAAATAGGTGTCACATAAACCTGATTCCAAATGATGCATGTCATACGGATCACACAAGATCAACGTCTCGAATGGATCATTAAAACCACCAGGAGACCACCATGTGTGTGCGTGTGGGTATGTGTGGGTGTGGGTAAGCAGTTTGCAGCACGGATTTAATCTGGTACATGATGGGGTTCCCGAATTGAAGGAATACACAAATGGATCACTGTAGATGTGTGTCGGCCAAATGACCACCAGTGAGATACATGCAGCATTCTGCTCGACATATATCAAGAAGTTACTGTTTAGTCTAGAAAATTCGATTCACGTTTCCCAACTACCATGTTCGTTCCAAAAACCAGAAACTCATGACATCAGAAAGAACTGGAGGTGCTTTCACACTGATTCAAAGCTACTAATAGTTTCCCAGAATAAATTGACAAATGACTTACTGGCCTTAGACACTGCGACCGATCGTTCAGTTAGTCAACAACTTAGGAATCAAGAAAGTATTTGAAGTTGACATTGTGTTCCATGTCAATGGTTGTAAATAGAAACCAATCACATGTGATAACATCGTGGCCAGAAACCGGTGAGCCGAAACATTATAATCCCAACAGAAATATTACAAAACAGAAAAATAATTATATTTGCGCTTCTAACTGCATACATCGAGAAAATATTTTTGACACCGTCATCGACAAGACCGACAATGTTTGACCCCAATTTCTGCATTACGCAAGTTAAATTTGCGATCATCTACACATTGAACGAATGTCAAGTGATATCGTCAACTATTTCACATTGTCACTCAGAACAAAGACATAATCAGCGATGGCAACAGCACATTGCATTGTGAATGCGGTGCCCATGTGTTGAAAATAGTGTTCCTTGTCCCAGGTGGATATATGCACAGTATCATCTGACTGGGTAAAGGTTGCGCGCTGTTGCAAGCAATTGCCGAGATTAATGGCCAACAATCTATGTTGCAGCGGTTAGGCGAGAAATTATCAAACGTTAAACGAATTTCGACCCAGTCATATTTTTGTCCAAAAATCTGACGAGGTTTACGTGCACACTGTTCCTACCTATCTGAATGCAACACTGCGAGGAGAACACTATAAGTTGCCGCCATCTAATGGTGTATACCTAAACGCAGACAAGGCGAACAGTTTAGGAAAGTTGATCTGTTACCTGTTGTTGCACTTAACGATATACGAATGATCCAACCATATGACGGCAACCCCGACCGTCACTCGATGTCAGCGTGTGTAATTCACACTGTCATTCAGATAGTTGACGTTAGACTGTTAGGTATCTGTTGCTGTGTGACACCAGCTTGACCACACTCATACTCACACATCATGCTATGAGGGAAAAGAATGCGCTGGTGATTTGTTCTTCTACAGTAACTGGTGATTTTCACTGAAGAGCTCTGATTCGACGTCTCAGATAGCCATCGGTGGTTTGCAATGTGTTGGGTGTAAACGTGAGTTTGGTTTGTCACAGGAATGTTGGAAAAATGGTCACGAACTGTCTTTATTGTACCCTGATAAACCACACTGCGACCAATGCTTAACCAAGCAGTGTTCAATCCAGCAAGAACGTTAAACTTTCGTCCAATGGATGACTTCATCCATTCACTCCGTCCAAATAGATGGTGCTTTTTCCATGGATCTGGAAAGTTTTCTTTACCGGTTAGTGTTCAGTGCAAAAAGAGCTTATTTTCGGCCAGATCCTACCCTCGAAGGACGCACAGCATAAATAACCGTACAATTTTGTCTCACAAAGAAGCACACGTCCGTCTTTCTTCTGTACGTAAGGAAGCAAGTTTATTACCATCTTCGAAGAGAACCCTCATGCAAAGTATTATGTGCCTAATGGTAACATTCTTCCGGGAGCACATAACCAGATTCGTGGTTATTGTCAATCATCAAGTGTATGTTCTCGGTGAACTTCGGCCACACATTCTACTCCCAGCACTGACCTACAAACTCTATAGAATGTGAGATAAATAGGAAGCTAACCCACGACTGTGTTAGAATCTACTGCCCTTATGTACTGTTCACCAGTCACCGAAGTGGTCTCTTCTAACATCTTACTAGTGTTAATGAGGGTTTCCATTCGATAAGAAACCGTGAGATGCTGGTTCGCAAAATACATTTCCTGGCCAAATGGTTGTTCGCATACCCTCAGGATCATAAAATAGAGAATATGATGTTCCGGAGGGTGACACATTTTTTATATCACCAGCCTTCTACTATAACCGAGGTATTTAAATAAAATGCACTTCCGAGGAACAAGCTAACCAGTCTGTCTCCTGAATCCAGTTGATCGAGTACAAGACAAACAAGTATTGTGCGTCAATGAAGTTGACATAGACAATGATCGACGTTGTCAAATCTACATAACCTCACATATCCGGGTTGTGCTCTATGATGGAAAACAGGAGTAAATAATTAGCTAGCTATTTAAACTTTTGGACACAGTCGACCGATTCCTGGTATTGGTTGAACCCTCACTGTTTCTCCCACTTCAATAACTGATAATGGTTTCGTCCAGCTCTTATGATATGGCTTTCGGTTTCACATAAATTTGCGCGGCTGTCTACTAAGTTCTGGGTTTGCTTCCGTCGCGCGTAATAGCAAATGACTTTCGTCGGACGATAGGATCCTCGTTTAGCGGCTGAGTAGCCATCAAATCTGATTCACGTCCACATCTGTTGTTGGTGTTATTTGCCTCTCTAAAGGAGTGACACACTTTTTCTTCACATTCCTTGGCATTGCACACGATATTCCTGGACTCTATCACATCGGTTTCAGCTTGCCCGTTTGACCGGTTAAGATGTTGGTCAGTCAGCCACCGTTCAGCTTATCATCTCCAAGTTAGTCGGAAATTCAGTCCTCCTGCAGATATAACGCGTCGTGCAATCCAGGTCCTTAAACTGATAATCATGTACCATAAAGTCGTGTTCTAGAGACCGCTATCCTCAGAATGATTACCGCTGCAGTCGATGAGGTACAAATAAGTTCTTCCATCCATTGCAAACATTTGCGACAATCTACTGGAATTTTCGTGTCCCATGATACATTCCTTCTGCTGTCCACCCTCGGGTATGCTCCGCCTTGCGGAAATTAGCACTTAATCGCGAATTTGGTCTGTCATGTACGCTTGAATTACTTTCGTCAGCGCTTTACTGATGCTACAAAATGTGCATGAGTGACTTTTTCTAGCATTGAGCGTCGATGGGGTTTGGTTGATTACGATATTACTCTATTTACAGCTACTCTCCTGTAAACTCGCTACATTTCAAGGTGGAAGATGGAGGAAGACAGTTCCCATAGTAATTGTCTCCTGTCTTTGATAGCAATCATTGAGCATAATTTCGCCGATTGACGCGTGGGTGGGTTAATTTGGTATATGCCGTTGTATCGGTTATCAGTATACCCATATGGTATAGCTGTCGAACAAGTGTAGGAAGTTTAAATGGCCCGGTTAAAAAGGGTATGAATTAATTGATCATTCCGTCTTGATTGCTTCTACGTGGTTTCGGGATTTACCCTAATTCCCAGAACATATTCGTGTCCGTCTTGCTGTCTTCATAACCGAGAGAGATGATCGCCACTACATTCGTCGAAATCCTTTCACGATTAGCCTCTATACTTTTTCAAGCACACATCTGTAAAGATGGGCAGCTATTTGCTTCGTGTTCTTCCAGGGTTGCCTCCTTGACAAACACTATTTTCAACTCATGGGCACCGCATTCACAATGCAATGTGCTGTTGCCATCGCTGATTATGTCTTTGTTCTGAGTGACAATGTGAAATAGTTGACGATATCACTTGACATTCGTTCAATGTGTAGATGATCGCAAATTTAACTTGCGTAATGCAGAAATTGGGGTCAAACATTGTCGGTCTTGTCGATGACGGTGTCAAAAATATTTTCTCGATGTATGCAGTTAGAAGCGCAAATATAATTATTTTTCTGTTTTGTAATATTTCTGTTGGGATTATAATGTTTCGGCTCACCGGTTTCTGGCCACGATGTTATCACATGTGATTGGTTTCTATTTACAACCATTGACATGGAACACAATGTCAACTTCAAATACTTTCTTGATTCCTAAGTTGTTGACTAACTGAACGATCGGTCGCAGTGTCTAAGGCCAGTAAGTCATTTGTCAATTTATTCTGGGAAACTATTAGTAGCTTTGAATCAGTGTGAAAGCACCTCCAGTTCTTTCTGATGTCATGAGTTTCTGGTTTTTGGAACGAACATGGTAGTTGGGAAACGTGAATCGAATTTTCTAGACTAAACAGTAACTTCTTGATATATGTCGAGCAGAATGCTGCATGTATCTCACTGGTGGTCATTTGGCCGACACACATCTACAGTGATCCATTTGTGTATTCCTTCAATTCGGGAACCCCATCATGTACCAGATTAAATCCGTGCTGCAAACTGCTTACCCACACCCGCACATACCCACACGCACACACATGGTGGTCTCCTGGTGGTTTTAATGATCCATTCGAGACGTTGATCTTGTGTGATCCGTATGACATGCATCATTTGGAATCAGGTTTATGTGACACCTATTTTATTTGAGTAGTCGTAATGGATAAATGAAGGTCACGCTGATGAAATAATGAGACTCAATTAAGCCTTCTGGAACAAGTTTCTGTGATACCATCACTCTATAATTTTGGTAATCAAATTTACTGCAAGAGCGTTTTCGCGGATTTCTGCGAATTGTACCTTGAAGCCTGTATTTACGCATACACGTGTGCTCACAAATTGTGGAGGTATATTGGTGCAAAGATTTCGTTTCCGATATTGTTTTGCTGTTTTTTGAGAGACTGCCTGTTATTTTTCGCATAATTCGATTGTCAGTGAATCGGACTTTGAAGAATCGTTTTGTTCATGAATTTTAATAAATATTTTCATTGTTTATCTATCTAGGTTACTTCCGCACATAACATTACTCATCAATGAAATCGCGGTCTAATAGATTCTGGTTTAAATATTCCGTTGTTGATGGCAAATACATTGTTTTGCTCAATTCAAGCATGACTGCGGCCACAGTGTTTCCGGTTATAGAAAGTGTTGGATAATGTTCTGGTGGATAGATTGGAACCAAGATGCCTATTTGACAGCGTTTAAAGATGACCGAAACCAATGGGGTGACTGATCGTGGGTCCCCCACATGATTAATACTGTCGTTTATTTGATTCTGCAAATATAACTTAGTTGTTGGTGTTAATGTTCTTCGTTGGACGCGTGTGGCGTCCGACTGCTGTAGAAGATTTGATAAAAACTGCGGTAAAAGTTATTTAAATTCTGGTTCCTGTGTATGTAAGCAGTTGTCCCAACATTATCGTTGTAGTGAAGTTCGTTTTGGATACATACAACCAGGCCCGAATGTCTGCGCTTAGTTGTAAGGTTATCATTCTCTGGTTCTGATTTGTGCTACCTAAAAACGTTATGTACTGGATGTAACCAAAATGTCCGGGTATGTAACTTGTGCTTACTTGTAGATTTGTCATAACTAGCAGGAGTCGTTGGACTGAACAGGTTGGATGTTCAAGCAGTTTATGTGTCCACAAATGGGCCTGTAGTTCGATGTGGGAGGTTTTAGAGATTATCGTTTTGGGAGGTTAAGACAAAGGCGAAATTTCTGCCTTTCAAAATCTCTCAGAAAATGCTGATATGTACGCAAGGGGCTTTACATTGTGCTAAATGATTCAAACACGTAGTTCCGTCTCAAGCCATCTATCGTAACAATCAGATTAGCTCTTTTCGAATCGTGTAAGCAAATAACAACATGCGTCTTCTACACTTTACAGATGACCTGTTTTTAAATATACTCACCTCCATCTTGTGAGGACAACGTGAACTGATTTGTAGTCAGTGTTTGCTATACCAGGAAATTTTGAATGTTCACCCCTAAGTGTTTCTTTTTGTGTGTATGATTTCAACTTTCGGGCGTCCATAAACAGTTCGACTTTGTTGCATAAACAACAATTGCATTGAACTATAAACGGATACCTCTCACTTGCTGTGTTGACCTATACTTCAATTCCATGAAGTTAACGCGGGGAAGTCACTATTCGGATTATGCAAAATTGAGAATAACACATGTGGCTAGGTGATTGATGAGTTGTAATAAAAAATTTACGTACAATTGCTTATGTATCCTAGAGACGGTGTCTCTGTGATCTGTGTGGAAACGTACGTGGAAAAGGAATGTGAAGGCGAGAGAAAGAGAGGGATGCACAACACGCTGGCAACGTGTGCCATGATTCGGATAACCACAAAATAGTATAAAATGCCTAGTTTACGCAGATCGGAATGTGGTCACGCCTTCCCAAACCTCTTGTTGTTTTATCACGTAACTTTTGCCATCTGGCTTCCTCGATATTGATGACACACCAGTCGAAGTCGGTTTCAAGTGATCTTCTTTGCTTACCTGGTAGCCACGTTATGCTATGACCTCCTGCTTGCGTTGATCCTGTACATGCGGGTTTTAGTCGGTCTGAGGAGAGTCAGTTTATTAATCATTCCACAAGTTGATAATAACTAGGCCAGGCACTGCGTGGACTATTGCATTTTCTCGTTCACTTAAACTGAGTGCACTCATATGTCATTTAGTGGCGATTCTGGTAACATCGTTATGATTTTCAGTGACCGGGTACGGTTGATCTCTTAATGAAGTTTATAGCTCTCTCCATGTTCAGATTTTTGCTCGTCATGAAGAGATGTCTGTACTTTACTGACCTTCAAATCTGCTCACTGTAAAGCGGACATGTCATCATTGAGTAAAATGTTCAGAAGCCTTACGAGGTTTTATGTACGGTGGTTGCATGAGTATGTCACTTGGGGCATGCACAAAAGCTTTAAAATAACATAGGTTCTTACCTGTTGATCTCATTTTTTAAAAAACTCTCCAGCTGGTTACACGGGCAAAGTATTTATTTTATGAATCCAGATTTGAACTATTTTGTCTCTATCCATGCGCATTTCAGCAACTTTGCGGCGGCTTAATTCTTACACATTTCATTAGCCAGCTAGGTGTAGATGGGCGGATTAACTTAATGGCTATTCGAGTTCGATATGTTAACAGTACGTTCCCCTATAAGACACGGCCGAATTTTTCGGAGACAAGCGATACAAGGCGTGTGAAAATCTGAATGTCGTACGATTAACAAATTGCATGTGCTGGCCAAGATGACGAATGGAGAGGCCTAGAAAATCAGGGTGACTGTGAAACTCAACCCATACCAATCGAATAAAGAGTACGGAAATCACGAATGAGATTCTTGTCACAGTAGGTTTGGTAAGGTCAAAATACGGTAGCAACATTGACCGAGAAACAATAAACGTGATGCAATCGAACGATATATCCCCTTCAAAAGAGTGAAGTTTCGTTTATCGATGAAGTGTAACAAATTTTGCAAACGTGGAAATGCGGTCGAAGTATATCAGGACGTACAGCATCTTTGCGGGCATGATTGGCAGAATTATATTTTGGCGCAGTTTGACTGACTCACAGAGTTCGCGCGTTCATGCTGTTGCAACAGATCAATACCGAGTCCAGATGACCTTATTACTTCAATGGATGCTGAATATGTAGGCCGTCTTATATTAACCAGGTGGAGTCAAGTGGAAGTGACGTTCTATATAACGATGGTACATACCACTGAACACGTATCTTCCCCAGGCAACAACGGATCATTCAACAGTCTTCATCCACCGGAAGAGCTCTTAAGTTTCTATTCTGTTCTTACATAATGGAAGCAAATTTAGCCCCCTGTTTTAGATTTTTGGTACAGTGGGACATATGAGTTTAGGGTTCACTTTGTCTAACGAGGTAATAATGACCTCCGACCTCAAACTAAAATCTGTTTAACAAACAAGTGTGGTGGTAATTTTTTCAACAGCGGATTATGTAGTGGTTCCGAATGGTCAATCGCATTGCCAATGCAGTGTCGTTTCCTATCCATACGTGTTCCATGCTGACGGCTCACCTTCCAGGTAACTACCTCACAACTTATAGCGAGTTGAAGTAGCTTTCAGTGTTCATAAGGCTTCACACAAACAATGGACGAAACCTGACTGAATTTCAGTATATTCAGCGGGAGTTTGTACAAGGTTTCTTTATTATATTGGTATTACTTTATTTAATATGGCTACCGTAGGTCAGCATAACTCTTCATCATTTGCCGTTCGTTTGTCTCAAAGTATTTTCGACGAATGGCACACATGCTTCAAGTTGAAACTGATTCGGTGGTTGCCGTTTTCTCAAACGCTACTGGTCAGCAACCACAAACGAATCTGACCACAATATTTTTAACCCTTCGTCATGTGATAGAGATGCCACCATTTGCTAAAGCGTTTACACATAAATAGCAGACGAATAATGTTGTTTTCATTGCGTACGCTGTTGCGGCGGTTTGTCCAAACAAGGATGGTGGTGGTTTGTTGATGATTGTATTGCAACGCTCAGACGACAAGATTTAATATAGTGACGGATTGCCCAGATCATTTTCAGTATTTGCCATTGGTATGAGCAGCACTGGTGCGCAAAAAGAAATAAAACCCACCAAAGAAACAATATCGTGGCAAGCGGCTGGATCATAGTGTATTCAAAACCAACTACAGTATGCACCAGATTACCCGCATGCGATGCTCTGATTTCGGCCGTCGGAGTTATGGTATGACCATGACAACCTGATAATGGCTTGCGACGTATCGATCGTGTGACCTAAAACTCCGGTGGAACCTACAAGAACTGGTAAAACGAAACTCAGTGTGCAAAAATCAATTCGCGTTTTCTTCTGTAATGTGAGACTTACAATCGAGGACAATAGTCGATGTATGGAACTAACACCATCCGCGCTGTCTACTCAATATTGGTTACACATATCGAGTGACTCCACAGCCACCACTACCGGTCAGGCTGGAGTAGATATAGTACTTAGCACGACGGCAGCAGCCGCACTATACCTTTTTCCATACTGGTTTCTCTTTTAGGCATAAGAGTTTATCTTTCGTGTAACAGCCTTTCGTTTTAGTGCAGTAGAATTTCTCCACTATATTTTCAGGCTGTGGAAGTGGCTTATGATTGGTCTAGTGGACTCAGATTTTACGGCCTTTTTGATTGCGACTGCACGCACTGGCTGCTGCGCTAGGACAATGTCCGAGGGAACACTTGAGTTGTGAAGGTCGTCATGTGGTCCAATCGTTGGCTTGTGCTCTCTGCCCCATCTGGGCTGGACTCTATACCCCGATTGGACCACATGACGACCTTCACAACTCAAGTGTTCCCTCGGACATTGTCCTGGTGCAGCAGCCAATGCGTGCAGTCGCAATCAGAAAGGCCGCAAACTATGAGTCCATTAAACCAATCATAAGCCACTTCCACAGCCTGAAAATACAATGGAGTAATTCTACTGCACTAAAACGAAAGGCTTTTGCACGAAAGATAAATTCTTATGCTTAAAAGAGAAACCAGTATGGAAAAAGGTATAGTAGATTGGATTCCTGGTAAGAGAAAATTTTGTGCCGTCCGCCTGGCAGTTTCTGTTAAAGCCAAGACGTTCATAAATGTATTAACTGTGTCTGCTTACGTTCCTATCCACTGTAGTGACTTCGGCGTCATAGACGCTTTTTACTCGGATCTAGCAGCTCTCCTTTGGTCAACACGTGGCCCTGGTATAGTTGTTTTGACCGAAGGTATGAATGCCCAGTTCGGCCGCGTTGGTGAATCCAAATATCATTTAGGTGGTAGTGTTGGGATAGCGTCACATTGGTCAGATAATGGCGGGCGACTGTTGTAGCTGTGCGCTGAGCATAAGCTATTTTTAACCAGCACTAGTTTTAGGCATCGTGCACGTCACTGCCATACTTGGTGCCCGCCTGTTCCGAATCAGGAATAGTCTCAGATATACCACACAGCTGTTAGTTACAAATGGCGTGGTTGCATTCAAGACTGTCGTTCTTATTGGAGCACGCACTTGGATTCAGATCATGCATTGGTATGTTGTCGTTTTGTTCCTACTTTTACTGGAAAATGACCCCACCGACAGTAACACCTGGTTGTTGAGAAACTGGCTTTACCATCGGTAAAGCATAAGTATCAAACCAGCTCATAAAACTACTTTAGTGGTGCTCACACTCGAAGATCCAGTAGCTGCTGGACACAAATCTCACAGGCTATTCAGAAAGCAGGTACTATAGCATGCGGCATAGGGGTACATAAGTTTGACAAA